>CAUYRT010096871.1:0-87568 GCA_963574885.1 Lepilemur ruficaudatus
CCGGACTAGAGTGAGTGCTGTGGCATCAGCCTAGCTCACAGCAACCTCAAACTCCTGGGCTCAAGCAATCCTTCTGCTTCAGCCTCCCAAGTAGCTGGGACTACAGGCATGCGCCACCATGCCCGGCTAATTTTTTCTATATGTTTTTAGTTGGCCAATTAATTTCTTTCTATTTATAGTAGAGACGGGGTCTCGCTCTTGATCAGGCTGGTCTCGAATTCCTGACCTTGAGCAATCCTCCCACCTCGGCCTCCCAAAGTGCTAGGATTACAGGCGTGAGCCACCGCGCCCAGCCGTAAGAAAATATTTTTAAAGATGGACCTGGAATTTGTCAGAAGGTAAGGATGTTTTCAAAATGCTGACAGGATCCAAAAAACAGTTGAAAAAAAGTTCTTACAAGTTAAATTGTGACCACTTTTTGCTTCAGAAATGAAATAAAAATTATGCTTAATTAAACAAAATTGTAAAAATTCATGAGTCCATAATGATATTCAAAAGAAAATAAGAATTCATTCACTCTTTAATTTAAATACCTAGTCCTTTATTAAAGTAAATTTTATTCAGAGAAGAAAAAAAATAATTGTTGAAGTTTAATTGCAGGTCTCTTTTCAGAATGGTGTTAAATATACAAAGGATAAGAGAATGTTGATGGCATGAGAAAGACAAAACTCTCTTCCTGTGAAATATAAATAGGCTCATGAAACTTCTAGCTGCCCCCCAGCACCCGCCCACTTACCGGACATTCAGCCACTAAATTGCTACCAAACATTAAGGAAGTGGGGCAAGGCATTCCTTTCATAGGCATGAGAGGTCCTCCCACCTGACCCTGGGGCTTGAGACTAAAACAGAATTTAAAATCCTGAAGCCAAGTGGATTTTACCTTTTAAACAGACTTTCATTTGTGGAAATAATCCCTTTTGTTTAAATTTAGTCACTGGATAGTGGTTTCACCAGTTGTTAAAAGGTTGGTTTACTAAAAATGCTGGATGAAGGCCAAGGGCTCACATACTGAGCCTTCATTTAACTTATACCTTAAGGGATGGAAGAATTGTCACCTTAATCCAAAATTATCATACTCTTGTTGAGCCCATTTGTTCTGACCTTCCTCAAGGGCTGAAATGAAAAGACAATTCAATTACAGTGCTTTTTAAAAAGTTTTTTGCCTTTTTCAAAGTTATACATGTACGTGATTTAAAGAGTTAAGTGATTCCAACGAGACTTCCCATTCTCCAACACAACCACTTTCCACTTTTGACTCATTTACCTCCACATATCTAAATAAGATGTTTGGCTGATCTGAGTGCGGTGGTGTTTACAACTAATTGATCACAACCGGTTACAGATTCCTTTGTTCCTTCTCCACTCCCACTGCTTCACTTGACTAGCCTTTAAAAAATAAATAAATAAGACGTTTATAGTTCTTCTTCTTGAATTTTTAGCTACCATTGTCTGTTGACTTCCCAATATGGAAAATGAGGATATAGCTTTCTTTTGCATACTCCTCTGCACCTCCACCATACATGTATACTTTCAGTCTTTTAACTCTCCTGAAACATTTATACTATAATTTGCTCCTCCTGCCCAATCAAGCAGATGCCATTGATGTAGTGGGAAGATCAACGTGATGCTCTGCAAGATGTCCAGAAGGTCCAGATCTCTTCAGGCTATTTTATGACAGAGGACAGAAGTGTTGTTATCATAGCCTTGGGGCCAAACTGTAAACGTCCACTTTTGTCTGTTTCATGGAATGCCAACTGTTTCTGATCCTTTCTTATGATTGGAATAGGAAAGAATGCATTTACTAAAATCAATGATGTATACCAAATACCTGAGGCTGCATTCATCTATTCTACCAAATATACCACATCTGGTATGGCAGCTGCAATCAGCCCTGCTAATGGGTTGAGCTTGCAGTAATCTACTGTCATCCTTCAGGGTCCATCTATTTTTTGCAGGGCCAGATGGTGAGTTAAATGGAGATATGATGGTAATCAGTACCTCTGTTTCCTTCAGAATCATAAAGGCACTAATTCCTACCATCCCCTGCTGAGATACAGTATTGTTTGATTTCCTGTGTGTATTTCCTATGTGTTCCCCCCAAATTCATACGTTGAAGCCCTAACCTCCAGTGTGATGGTATTTGGAAGTGGGGTTCTCTGGGAGGTAATTAGGTTTAGATGATATCTTAGACCATTGTGCTGCTAAACATAATACCATAGACTAGGTGGCTGATAAACACCAGAAATGTGTTTGTCTTGATTCCAGAGGCTGGGAAGTCTAACATCAAGGCACCAATAGATTCTATATCTGGTGATGGCCCACTTCCTGGTTCAAAGACACCTGTCTTCTTGTTGGATCTTCACATGGGGGAAGGGTCAAGGGCACTCTCTGGGGTCTCTTTTATAAGGGTACTAATCCCATTCCTAATCATCTCCCAAAGAGAGATTCTCATCACATTGAGAATTAAGTTTCAGTATGAATTTTGGGGGACACAAACATTCAGTCTATAGCAGACGAGGTCATGAGGGTAGGACCTCCATGATGGGATTAGCATTCGTCTAAGAAGAGTAAGAGACAGTAGAGTTCTCTCTCCATGCACACACACAGAGAAAAGGCCATGTGAGGACACAAAAAGAAGGTGGTTGTCTGCTAGTTAGAAAGAGCCTCACCAGAAACTGAATCTGCTGGCACCATGATCTTGGACTCCTCAACCTCCAGAACTATGAGAAATAAATGTCTGTTGTTTATGCCCCCTAGTCTATGGTATTTTGTTATTCAAAAGACACTTTTGACTGACTAAGATACTGTGCCATGTTTGGCTGTGGAGGGGAGGTAGTTTCAAAGGCTTCCACTTGGCTTTCCCCACCATGATAGCTTTTACCCTACAGGCAAAGGTCTTAATAAGCTTGCAACAACTGCCAAATGGGTCAACCCCTTTATGCATTTGGAGAGTGAGGAAATGACCAATGGATGGGATAACAGACCTAGTCAACTCACTCTGAGCTGGACCTTGCCATGACTCCATTTATTAACTGGCCTCTTTGTGCCTACATAATAACACTTGAAGGTCTCTGGATATCAATGTCAATTCAGACTCTGCCTCACAATCCTAAGAATGTCTGGGTATGTCCATTTCCCCAGAGTACTATTACCCACGAAAATGGCCAAAGATCCCTTTGGGGAAGGACTGGAGAAATCATTACCATTTATATTTGTTGAAGTATAGCAGGGTCCTTCCTCCTGGGGACCTCTTTAGTGGGTTTCAGGTCTACAAACTGGCTCAGGTCTGGAAACTAAGGAATTATGATTTTATTGGTAACAGTCCTTAGTATCCTGGTAGTCTATCTTTATTTTTTCTTTTTTTTTGCTGGTACAAACTATTTGGACTTTGTTGGTTGCATATCTATTTTGTCCCTAAGGATACCACGTTCTAGTAAACATTTCCGTAACTGTGTGTGGGTCAGACCCCACCAACTTTTTTTTTTTTGAGACGGGATCTCGCTCTGTAGCCTTGGCTAGAGCACAGTGGCAACACCACAGCTCACTGCAACCTCAAACTCCTAGGCTCAAGTGAGTCTTCTGTCTCAGCCTCCCGAGCAGCTCAGCCTACAGGTGTGGGCCACTAGGCCCAGCTATCTATTTCTGTTTCTTTGTAGAGACAGGGTCTTGCTCTTGCTCAGACTGGTCTCTTCCTGGCCTCAAGCAATCCTCTTGCCCGGGAGTGCTAGGATTACAGGTGTAAGCCACCATGCCTGGCCATGTCCCCCTTAATAGGTCATTATAATAACTGTGACCCTCTGGTTTCTGGTAATTAAACACTGCCACTTTGCCTCTATTGTTTTGGGATCTTATCATTCCCACTGTTATCAGTGAGTCTGTTATCAAGGTCTGGGAGGACTCTACTACCATCAGCCATGGCTTGCAGAGAGCCACCACTCCACTTTTTAGTGATGTTCATGTCCTTTGCATCAGTGCATTCCTTATGGCCTTGGCAAATGGTATGTCCCCTGGGCCTTCCCTCAAAACATAATGATCATAACCTTCCAGCTGTACACAATATATCCACTCTAGCAACTCTAGCATACCTACTTCCCTGAGCCTTTTAAATCCCTTTTTGTCCCACCTCCCTGCCTTAGCACTTCTGGCATTTGAGTTTCATTCTGTGAGTCATTGCTTTTTCCATGCTTCTAGAAGACACTGTAGTAGTGAATTCACATTAACTCTTTGGGGGCTCCTTGCCAGGATGTTAAATCCTGTATTTTATTTCAAAATAAAAATTATATTTCAATATAATTTTCCCTATCCAATTTTATGATCTGGCCCCCTTGATCAAACATCCTCTGAATCCAGTCCCATTCATTCCTCAAGCTCCTATTGGTACATGCTGACTAGGTCTTACATCTTCTTTGGGGAATAGTCCTTTACCTCCATCATCAGGCTGAGCACCCTCCTGACTACGTTATGCTATGAGTTAACCCTAATTATAAGCCTACTGGCCAGAAGACTAGCTGAGAGGAGGCATTCATGGGGGAGGGGAAAACATATTGCCTTCCAAGTAGAAGCCTCTGCAATGTCTTCTAGCATGGGAAAGTGACAGCTCTTAGTAGGGAGGAGTGAGCCGCAAGGCATGCATCAGAGGAGCTTGGAGAATCAAAATTTTCAGAAGCAGTACTTAGATGTCTCTTCCATGTGTACGGGTGCTGGTTTTCTCAACCATGGCCCTTACTTTGGCACACAGGCCTATTTTGAGCATTTAACCATCTTTTAAGTTCAGCCACTCTAAAGTTCCAGTCTTGGTGCTCAGCTTTTTCCACCCCTTCCCTGCAGAAGAGAGTTTCTTTGTGTCCAAAAAAGAGGTGCTCTGGTTTTCATACCTGGCTTTTGGTTGCTTATTACCCACCCTCAGCTGTTCATTACTTTTCTGTCACCAATGGAGTTTAGCAATAGCCATCCAATTCTGTTATCCTTATAGCTACTACTTCCACCATATATCTCTACTGTCTGATACATCACACCTGCTAATGCATTCCCTTCCACCTGGTACCTCATCCTAATCGGGCCATCACCTTGTGCAAGGAGCTGATGCTTTGCCTACCACCAGCCGAGTAGTCCATAATTCAGTTCCCAGAATCCATCTTACTGCCTGCTTTCTCTAACCAATCCTGGTACCAACTCTTGCAGGTAGTGTTCTTGGGAAGCAGTTGCTGAGAAAGAGCTGAGGTACAAGATGTGAAAGGAGAGATGAAGCAGGACTGGGAAGAGGAAGAAGTCAAATTCCAATACAGGTCCAACAAAGCTTTGGCCAACCTGGCCCAGAGCTCTGGAGTGAATATTGCCCATCAGAGGTATTCAGGGGTGGGCTATACTGGCCAAGCCTTTATATTCTAGCTTGCTTAATCACCTAGTTTAGGCTGGAAAGGGCATGACCTTGAGCAAAGCCGCTGTTTGCAGCTGAAACAGACTCTGATGGAGATGACAACCTGCAGCTTGGGAGCAAGTCCTTCCTTGAAGGACGATCTGGGGGGCAAATCCCCATATCTACCACAAGGGGCAGAAATCCAGTAATTCTCTCTTTTTTTTTTCTTTATTGAAGTATACTTTACATATCATGCCTTTACTCTATTTTAAGTGTACAATTAAATGATTTTCAGTGAATTTACCGAGGTATACAGTTAATCACGTGAATCAGTTTTTGAGGAATTCCTTTCCCCTACTGAGACCCCTAATTCCGCTCCCCAACTACTTTTCAAGCATATCCCACCCCTCCACAGTGTCCCCCCACGTCCCCAGTGATCGCTCCCACCCTTTGAGCACCATAGTGTTAATCAGTCAATACCAATTTGATGGTGACTACAATTGGAACCCATTCTTCAGGTCTTGTGTCACCTGCCTTGTTCATGGATTGGTAGAATCAATATTGTTAAAATTTCTTTATGTTATTAGTAGAGACGGGGTCTCGCTCTTGCTCAGGCTGGTTTCGAACTCTTGACCTTGAGCAACCGCCCGCCCTCGGCCTCCCAGAGTGCTAGGATTACAGGCGTGAGTCACCGCGCCTGGCCAAGATTGTATATACTTTTATTAGAGTATATTGTTATAACGGTTCTATTTTATAATTTGTTATTGTTGTTAAGCTCTTACTGTGCCTAATTTATAAATTAAAATTTATCGTATGTATATAGGTATAGGAAAAAACATCATATATATGGTTTGATACTATCACAGGTTCAGGCATCTATTGGGGGTCTTGGAACATATTCCCTGAGGATAAGGGGGGACTATTGTATTCTAAATTAATAACAAGCGGTCTGGATCCTCCCTGGAATATTAAGGGGAGATGGAGTTAATATCACTGTAAACACAGAGAGCAGCAAGTCTAAAGTGGATATAAGATACGAAAGTTCATGGATAATAAAAGGAGGGATGAGAGTTTTGACGAGAGCAGAGCTATGGTAAAAAAAGAACAGACAGGAGGAAAAAAATAGATTTAAGGTAAGTTTCAAAGGGTCTTCTACGTCTGCAGTCCCCAACCTGGTACCAGTCTGCAGCCTGTTAGGGACCAGACCTCAGAGCTCCACCACCCTCTGACTCCATCCATGGAAAAATTGTCTTCCATGAAACCGGTCCCTGGTGCCAAAAAGGTTGGGGACTGCTGCATGTGGCAACTTGACTTTTCCTCCCTCAGCAGTAGGGAGCCATAGAAGGTTGTGCACATGAGCATGCTGCATTTCAGCATAGACACCTGGATGCGGGTGATGCTCTGGAGGATGGTTTGGCAGACTTCTTCCTTCTACCATGTTTTTTTCTCCCTTCACTGAGCCACATAACTACCTTGCTCACAAGAAAAATGCTATTAAAAATGTATTTTATTGATTATCCTTGGCCTACAAACCCTGCTCCAAGGAGAAACATTTTCCCAGCCAAGCCCTTGCCCGCTGGGAGGCCCAGCCTGCCTCCTTTCCCAGGAAGAGTTCGAGGTGACACCTGGGTATGGGATGAGGATGCCTTCCCATTGGAGAGACCGGGAGAGCGATGGGAGCCCCACCGGAGCGCGGAGATTGCTTTTCCCATCCAGCAGGGTAAGGTGGTTTCCTGTTCTAAATGTTTAACGTGATGCTGTCGGCGTGTCCTCCAGGGGCCGAGGACTTACAGGCTGATGTTTATGGAGGGGGAGGGGGCGGGAGACCGAAAGACACACACTCAAACAAATCCAACCAAACAAGCTTAATCCCACCCCCGCTCACAGAACCGGAGGATCGCGGGTGATTTATGGCGCTGCTTGCAGGAGGGGGAAAAAAACGCTCTTCATTTTCCTAAGAGGGGCTGCGGCTAAAAGAAGCAGCTTTGCTCGGGCTCCCTTTGAAACCAGAAACCCCTCTCCCTTTGCCCTGGTAGCTTCTGAGCAGAGCCAGAAAGAATGCTCTGTGTACACTTTTAACCTTCCTCCCCTCCCCAAGAAAGGGCTCTGGAAGTTCTCTTAGTAGATTCACCTCGTGGGGAGAAGGGAGACCCCACTACAGTGGGCAAGGGGCGGGAATTCGGATTTGCATTCGGGAAGTCTGGGAGGTGTGTGTGCATGTGTATGTGTGTACGTGTGTGTGTTTGCATGTGAATCTCATGGTCACATGAGATTGAATCTCAAGGTCAAATGGCAATTTTTGAACACAGCACTGGGGTGGGACTTGTGCCTCTTCTCAGGCACATTTTCTGAGGACAAGGGGCCTCTTGAGAGTTGGGGAGAGAAATTGACATCACTGACTAGTGGCAGAAGCAAGTTAAGAGATGAGACAGGTCTGAGCTGAGGGGACGGTTCCATAGAGAAGAAAGGGAGTTCAGGGAGCTGATTTATAGACCTGAGAGAATTTAGAGTGATGGGCTTTGATGGAGACCAGTCTAGAGAAATAGGGAGTTGTTAGCAGAAGCAGCATTCGGAGTTTTTAACAACCAGTATGGCACAGACACGGGTCACTCAGAATAGGTGTCAGCTGTAAACAATCTGGACAACTGTACCAGTGCATACTGCTGGGACCAACACTCTGTTAGGAAATATGTACTTCCTAAGGGACACTGGTAGTATCTTGACTTGAGTGAATCTAGCATAATGTCATCAGCATGGTTGCAAAAAAAAATCACTTATGAATTAATAGATGAGAAAACTTCTAATATAGAAGACGTCTCCAAAGTGATTCTACAGGAAAAAAAAAAAAAAAAAGCTCAATACGGTTTCTTTGTTGTTTTGAGAGCCAAGGGTTCAACAAAAAGTGACTTTATTTTTCCCCTGACTGCAGGACTTGTCAGAGCTGTTAACATGATGATGAGCATTCTAAATATACCCACATGGGGGATGGTTAGAGCATGTGACCTTGCTCAAGCTTGTTTGAATATGGAATTCTTAAGGTGCATTTTCTGGAACTAGTGGTACTTGGGCAACATTTTGGGAAACACAGCGCTAAAAATCGCCACTATTTATCCAGAAATAATTCACTGTCAGTGGAGGTGATGCACTGAGAGTATATGGGGTTGCTGGGGCCTTCTCACAGGGGGTCTCTGTTGGGGCTGGATGTTAGACAAGGTGAATTCCAGAGCCCGTTCCGACTCTGGGATTCTGGGACTCTGGGACTCAGCAGGATACACCAAGAAGCCAGACTTTATGATCTTATGATCATTGCATTTTTATCCAAGGAAGAAATTCATTTTCCTGCTCAATGTTCCTTGGTCTCTTTCAGATACTACTCATGGTTATCCATATTGTTATTAGTAGTAGTTAATATTTGTAAAGTGCTTACCGCATGCGGGGCACCTTGCCAAGGGTGTACATACTTCATCTCACTTAATCAATTCCGGAAAGTGATCGAGTGAGTTCTTATCTTCATTTTACGCACAAGGCTCAGAGAGTTTGTGTGACTTCACCAATGTCACACAGTTAGCAAGTAGCAGAGTCGAGAAACAAAATCCACATCTGATTCTCGAGTCTGAGGTTGGCCAAGGAATGGCAATCCTGGAATCAGAATTGGAATCTGGTATCAGGGGAAAAAAACCCTGACTTGTGACTATCACTCTACCATTGACTTGCTTTGTGACCTTTAGCAAATTACTTAACTTCTCTGGACCTTAGTTGCCTTTGCCATAAAGTGGAACCCATCACACCAATTGTGCTCTTGGGTTGCATCAAAAGAGGTATAAGCGACTAGAATAAGGGATATGCATTTACTCATTCATTCATTCATTTACTTATCCATCCATGAATTTAACAACATCCCTTGAGCACCTAATTCCTTATTATTTATAGAAACCTCAGAGGCCTATGAAATGCTGAATATCTCATTAGGTGATGAGGGAAGTTTTTTCCCTGATCTAGGAGTCCCAGGCCAATTCAGACTTTACAAAAAACTCACCGTACAGCAAATCACTTCTTGGTGCCTCAGTTTCCCCATCTATAAAATAAGGAGTTAAATTTACATGCCTTCCAACTCTGAATGGCTCTAAAGCAGTATTTCCCAAAGTGTGTGCCATGGATCACTCATATCAAAATCACCTAAAATGTTTATTAAATGAATGTTTCTGGACTTCGCCCAAGACCCACTCAATTTTAATGTCTGACATGGAAATGTGCATTTTTAACAAGTTCCTTGGTTAATTTGTGTGCCTGTAATTTGAAAGAATTTTTCTGAACAATTCAAGAACAGCATTTCTCGAAATATCTTTGTGAAAAATGATTTCTCTGCTCTACAAAAGGTGGGGGGAGGGATGATCCACAGCCAAGTTGAGAAAGGTTAATAATGTAAACCCCTTTTAGAGATGTGCAACATACATTAGCACATCAAAGGCTCTGAAAAGTCCTGCAGTAGAGAAATCTGTTATAGAAAATTTAACCAAGTATTTCCCAAATCTCTCTTCTATTCGATGATCAAAAATTTCTTTTCTGTGCCTATCACCCCTTCCTCCCCACTTTGGCCACCGATCAAGCATGCTAGAAAATTAGCGTTCTGCAGAGCACATTTTTAGAAAAATAAATCCAGGTGATTGACATAAATGACATGTGTGGGGGCTCAGAGTCAGAGCTCATAAATAGCATCTGGTTGGTTGCCCAATAATGGAAATGAAAAATAAATGGATCCCAGCTTGAAAGGTGTGTTGTGGAGTTAATAGGAACGTACTCACCTCTATTGGAAGCTCTCCTCTGGAGCACTTAGGAGCTCCCCAAAATAGCATACTTAATCCTTTACTCCTGACTCAGGCAAGGGGAAAGCAGTGGCCTGGGTGATTCAGCCTTTTGCTGCCCGTTGAAACTGTTGACTTTGCCATCTAACCTCTTTGATGGTGCTGAAGTCAGGGCTTTGCTCATCTCCTGGGCACCCAGGTTGAAAGAGCTCAGATTAGCGCTGTGACTCACGAGTTTACCCTGCGCCACTTGCATGTGTTATTCCAGAGCAGAACCCAGGTTGGCACCACCACGTGTGAAATTCCTCAGTGCTGCCCAGGCCCAGCCCTCGAGCTGCTGGTCAGGTGGCCCCATAAATGGAACCTTCTCATGCCCATCTTGAAGCCGGCAGCTCAGCGCCAGGGTGGACACCGGCTGACCCGAGTTGCGATGATGCAACTCCAGCTCCCTCAGTCTCCCGAAGCTCTCCTCCATCAGTCCCGGAACTCAGAACCGATGGGGGACCTGAAATGACCACAGGAGCTCCAGGCAGCACCTGGTCCCTAAACCCTCCTACGTGCCAGACACCCCACAGAAAGGAAGAGAAAGAAAATACGCCTCTTGCTATTTGAGAGTTTCTTAGCTGTTGCCATGGAGGACGGATGTGGATAATCAATGAATGGAGAATTGGCTTGGAAAGGACAAATCACACCTCATGTCACCATGAGATTATGTCACAGGACCCCATGTATCAGGTCAAAAATTGGAGATTAAACATGCTCAACTTTCCTTTCCAGTTCATTGACCCATTTATTCCAGTTAGAATGCATCCTCCCACTGGAATACAGGCTCCATGGAAGCAGAACACTTTTCTGTTTTGCTCACCACTAGATTAGTGTCTGGCGTGAAGTAGGTGCTCAACAAAGAAATGTTTCTTGAATGAAGTCAACCAACAATTTGACAGATTGAAGATGGTCATAAATTGTTTGACACTTGCATGAATTCCTTTCCCTGAATCTGACCTTTGTGACTGACTGATCAATAGGGACTGGTAGTCGGACATTATACATGTCAGCTCAAAGCTCCAAGGCACTCCCAAAGCAGCGAGATTTCTTATGATGTAGCCTTGGAAATCCCAGGACGTTACCTCCACCATATTCGGTTGATCAAGCAAGTGTTTAAGGCCAGTCCAGGTTCAAGGGAGAGGGGGATGAGGCTCCATCTCTCAATGACGCGTGTAGCATGAGTCCCATCCCCAGGTATTTGACTACCTCTTCAATGGGAGAAGCAGCAAAGGATTTGTGAACATCTTTAATCTACCACGCCTACCTTTCAGGGCTGTTGAGAGGATTAAATATGATGATTTATACCTGGTGCTTCTTTGCACATTAGGAAAGACATCTCTTCCTCTGGGTGGATTCAGCTATTTGCCAAGCAGAGGTTGGACATGGGTTTAGAGCCTTTGTGCTCCTTAACAAGGTGGTCTTGGGCAGGATGCAACCTGCAAAACTGTACACAGCAACGATGCCTAACAGATGGAAAATGAAGTAAGTGATATCTCTTGTTAAAAATAGCCAACACCATTGCTGCAATGGGCATCTGCTGTCTTGGCCAATCTAGGATCTATTCCTTTTCCTTCTGGGTTCCCCTTTTGGAAATCATGCCCCCTACACCGCCACCCCCACCCCGTTATACACAGTCTCAGTGGGAAAGGGTGAGCAAGCCCTGCCTGCCTAGAGCTAAGGTGAGATCACGGGTGAATGAGGGAATTTTCATCTGTAATTACAGCCACTCCCCATCACTCGCATCACTGCCTGAGCTCTGCCTCCTGTCAGATCAGCATCAGCAGCGGCATTAGATTCTCATAGGAGCACAAACCCCACTATAAACTGCGCATGCGAGGGATCTAGGCTGTGCACTTCCTATGAGAATGTAACGCCTGGTGATCTGAGGTGGAGCTGAGGCGGTGATGCCAGCGCTGGGGAGCAGCTGCAAATACAGATCATCGTTAGCAGAGAGGTCTGACTGCACAGAGACCATAATAAATCAATTGCTTGCAGACTCATATCAAAACCCTATCAGTGAGTGGCACATGACAATGAAACCTGGTCCCTGGAAAAATTTGTCTTCTATGAAACTGGTCTTTGGTGCCAAAAAGGTTGGGGACTTCTGCCCTAGAAGATTTCAGCTAGAACGGGCCTGGTGATAGCAAGAGACCCTAATCTTTTGCGTCAATTCCACATAATTGATAGTCACCACCTGGACCGCCAGTTGGGATCCTGGTTATGGGGTGGTTCGAGGAGAAATGAATAAAGGGCTACTTACAAAAGTGTGGGAAGGGCTTAGGAGCCCACCGGGGCTGGTGCAGGACCATGTGCCTAACAGAGCTGGGGCTGTTACCAGTCTTGGGCCAGAGGAGGAGACAGGAGGGAAAGGTCATCAGATTGCAGAGAGTGTGGCTGCTCTGGGAAGGGGGCAGTTGGTAGGAGCCATGGTCCTTGGTCAAGGGACAGCCAATCCATGGCAACTCTGCAGACAGGGGGCTGGGAAACAAACACCCTGGTCTTGTTCTGTCCCTCTGCTGGACTTCCTGCCACCACTCTCCACTGGCTAAGTCCACCCGGGATCCACAGGGCAGAGGGCCATTGATGCAGGCCATGCAGGAGCACAGTGGAGGCAGGAGGGACCAGGGGAACATCCAACATAACACGCTGCCCCTGCCTCTACTGCAGGAGCAGAAGGGGAAGGTGGGGCTGATGCTGGTCTAGCTTAACTCACTCGGAGAGATGCGAAGGGGCAGGCCATTTTCCAGGACACAGACATAACAAGTGGCAAATTCTGGGGCCAGAAAGTTCTGGAACCCCACCCAGCTCTTCTGACCCCAGATTCCATGCATTTGCCACCATGCCCCACTGTTATTCCTCATGTGGGCAGGGTAGGCTGAGTCCATCAGTAAATGATTGGGGCTCTGGCTGGGAAAGGAAAGACCCCACCAAGGGGTCCTTGCATGCAAGATGGCCTATTTCAATTCATTCCCTTGTCCAACATTTATTGAGTAGCTACTAAGTGCCAGGCTCTGAGCCAGGTACAGGGAACATGATGACACATATAGCATGAGGCCCCTTCCCAGTGATCCAGTTCTAACAGAGGAGAGAGACAAGCACACGAGTATATTTAAAATGAATAATTCCTGTGATACAAGTGTGGACAGTAGACAGTGGGGCAAACCCAGAGAGGAAGATGCTCCTACCTGGCGAGCAGGAAGAGCATCCCTGCGGCTCAAATGCAATCTAAACTCAAGTGGAGCGGTCTTCCAGGTAGACGTGACTGGGAAGGGCATTCCACACAGAAGGAATGGTGTGGGCAAAGGCACGGAGGCTCAGAATGTCTAGGTCCACTTGGGGGTGTCACAAGAGTTCAGTGCAGCTGGAGTGGAAGGTGCTGGTTGGGGAGAGAGACAGAGAAAGAAATGAGGCTGGGAAATGCGGTTCACCTGAGCTACCTGGCAAGCCTGGGCCTCAGTTTCCCCCGTGGTAAGCAGCACTCCAACATACGGTCTATTAGCTCTCATTTCTTTACTGCTTCACTTGCCCATCCCCTCACTTTGGCCTCCTGAGAGCATCTCTCCAATAAGCTACCTGCACCCAAATTTCTGCCCCTGGGTCTGCTTTGTGGAGGGACCCAAATTAAGACAGGGAGACGTTGGGGGGTTTTAAGGCAGGGGCCAGAAATAATGATTAGTATCCAGTGATGATCAGATCGGAGCTTAGAAAGGTCACTTCAGGGGTGGCTGGTACGGAGGAAGATGGATTAGAAGGAGGATGATGTGGAGTGACAGTTGGAGACCAGCCAGGAGGCTGCTGGGGACACCTAGCAGGCCAGCGCCAGGGCAGCGGGAGTGGAGAGAGTGAGCGATATTAAGGGCGCCAGGACATGTGTCCCCGACACAAAGCAACAGAGGAACATTCCTCTAGCCTGAATTGGGCTGCTGCATCTCCCAGCTCCCTGGAGCCACAGTAAATCTCAAACCTATATCGTGCCATTCCAAGCCCCTGGGTCGGGAGTCTGGGAGCAGTAATCCCTTCAAAAGAGTATTTAGAAGCGGAGGGTGGAGATGAAGGTGCTTTTTACAAGGCTAAAAAAAATAAATAAATAAATTAAATCAAACACATACATGCACATACATACACCCTCAGCTATGCCCACGGGGGAAACACAGCAATTACTGTTTACTCCAAAAATCTGGAGTGATTTGTGGGCTGGTGAGGGAGGGAGGTTATTTATGGTGTGGGGTGGGGGGAACTTCCAGCTCCTGGCTCTTCCCTGAGTAACGACCAGCCCAAGGCGAGTTTTCCCTCTTTGAGTTTTGCAATCGCTTGCACCAAACATGGGTGTTCAAAGGCAAAGCGAACTTCATGGGCGTGAGAGAGAAGAGAGAAATAAATAGCTAAATAAGTAAATAAGGAGGAGGCGTGAGGGGAAGCGGTGGCTGCTGATTTTGTGCTGTGCTTTGAAGCCGTAGAACTGGAAGCGCTCATAAATTCTCCGGGGTGAGAGATGGGAATAATAAGTGCCGCTCTCCACCGCGGAGCTTTGCAGCTCACGTGGAATCCATTAGCACCCAGGAAGCTCCCTCCCGGCCCCACTGCCCCCACCCCCGACTTCCTCCAGCCTCCTCCAAGCCACCCCGTATTTCACGAGCAAAATACTCGTTGCTAGACTTGGCCAGTGGCCCAGAAATAGTTTTATTAAAGCCGTTGCCCATATCTCCCTTGCTCCATGCTGTTCCTTCAGACTTTGTGGCCGTGAACATCCAGGAGCATGTTCAGGGGCCCTATAGGTGGGATCAACCTCAGCTGCTGGCCAGCTGTGTGACTCGGGGCCTTAATGCAACCTCTCTGAATCTCAGGGGCTGCATCTGGGAAATGGGGCAATGAAAAATAATGCCAGCTGTTGGAAAGATGATGTAAACTAGCTGGTGGGTGGCAAAGGGACTGGTATGCAGTAAGTGCTTAATGCATGGTTTTTACCTTTTTACACAAAGAAACTTCAGGGCAGCCTGGCTTCTCTCCCCGCATACTCACTTGTCCCAGCTTTGCGCATGCTTCCTGAAGCAGTGGTTCTCGAGCTTCTCTGTGAGTCAGAATCAACTGGGGAACTTGGAGAAAATGCTGATGCCCAGGCCCCACCTGCCACTGATCCTGGTTCAGGTGGTCTGGAAACTAGAAGATGATCCTGCAAGGTAGGATTTATAAGGGTCTGTGATTTACAGGAGTAAATGGAAGTTCAGAAATGTTGAGTCACTAGTTTGAGGTTATCCGCCAGTTATTAATTGAGCCAACCTACACTGAGTGCTTGCAAAGTGCCCAGCTCAAACACCTGGGGCATAGTACGTGCTCAATAAGCACTTATTCCCCTCCTCTGTCCCATGGCTACCTCACCTGTAAATAGCACCCCATGGGAGAAGAGAGCCTTTTAAGGGAAAATTAAATTTCTCAACATTACGAACTTCGGAACCCCTTATTCCAGGATAAGGGGTTTGTCTTCTGTCTCAGCACTTACCCCAAACATCATTGCATCTGCATTTGAGACCCGAAGTTCAGGCAGCAAAGACCCAGTTGAGTTTTTGCTGGTCCAGCGGAGACTGGCTAATGGAGAAGGGTTTGCTCCTTCCCCTCCCTCCATGCCCGGGTCGATGCTCATCGATCCCAGTTCGGCTGAGTGAGAGCCGTCGTTCAAAGTTTATTCTGGTGTCAATTTTTATAGTTCCCCCACAGATCAATACCATGCAAAAACATTAAGGCAAACTTTGTGAAAGCCGATCGTTCAATATGAGTTTTATGAATGGCTCCCGGCCCCGGCTCTAAGCATTTGAAAGTAAGTGGTACCTTTAATCAGATGAGGGACAGAAGCCAGTCAATAGGGCCTGCCTTCTCAGCGCGAGGAGGAAGAGGGACCGCGCCAATGACTCCCTTTATCAAACCCATTTGTTTCCCATGGTTGGAGAAGTGGGTAAGAGCTCAGCCCTAATGATAAACAAACCAATTTTTAAATATGGAACAAAGATAAGAACAGGCATTTCACAGCAAAAGGAAATCCAAATGGCCAATCAATATAAGCAAAGTTATCCGTGCTCACTAATAATCAAGGAAGGGCTGATTATAATGCGAAGGAGAAATTTTTTCCATATCCCTCTGCTCGGCAGAAATAGAAAAACAAGTGTTGTTGCATAACAGATAGACTCAAACCCTGCTAGTGTCGGAGCAAGTTGATTTCATCCCGGTTTGAGGAGCAATTTAGAATTGTCATGTAAAGCTAAAGTCCTACAATCCAGTAATCATGCTTCTAGATATATAGACGCGTCTTAGACCCTCATAGGCAGGTCCCGGTAGACACACAATGACGTTCATTGCAACATTGTTTACACTAGGAGGACTGTGTAAACAACCTAGATGTCTGTGGTGAAGGGAATGATTAAATTCACCCGTTACAATGTCACATAATGAAACACTGTGTCACAGTGAAACAGCAGAGATATATGGATACATGCTTCACCATGGATCACTAGAGAACAAAACAGTGAATGAAAAAAGTTGATGAAGGATACACACACACATGTTGTTCAAATAAACTTTGTATATATATATATATGCATGTGTGTGTGTATAAAATAATACAGTGTATAAAATGTTTGAAAACACGTACAGCAATGCTATACAATGTTAATGGATAAATGTGAGCTGAAAGTATAAACATGCTTGAGAAAATAATTGCAAATATTGGGGTGGTGTTTATGTCCCACTGAGAGGGATGGAAATGAGAGAAGAGGTACACGGTGAACTTCTATTATGTAGTAAGGATGTAGTTATTAATATTGGAAAAAACAATAACAAGAGCACTAAAGCAAATATGGTAAAGTGGAAGTTCGGAAGCCAGCCCTGTCTGTTTTGTTCACTACTCTACCCTCACTGTCTGGAACAGATCCTAGCACGTAGGAGGCGCTGAATAAACATATGTTGAGTGAATGAATAGTGAACTTGAAAAAAATCTGGGTTTTGAATACATGGTACTCGTACATTTTCCCTATACTTTTATTTGTTTGCAATATTTCACCGGGGAAGGGGGAGAGTGGAGTGAAAAGAGAGAGACAGAGCCAGACAGGCCTGGTTTCCGATGCCAGTTCCTCTAATTAACATGAACCTACGCTGGGTCTATTTTTCACTAACATATTGTGGGTGCAGGATTTTGGGGTTTTTGCAGGGGCTGGGGAAGGGGTGGGACTGATGAATGTTGGTGAAGCAAATAGATAACAGTGACATTGTGGACTTTATTAAGCACGGGGCATGCACTGTGTGCTCATCCATGGTCCCAAACCCTGGATGCATTGCAGAGCACCTTGAACCTTTTAAATATATGGTAGTGTGCGATTTTCCAGAAGATGCTCATTGTCCGGCCTGCTTACCCAAGTGTTGGCTGATATCTGGTCTCTGAGCTAGGCCCACTCATTGTAGCATCAAAATAGTAGTTGTTTCAATTTTCTTTTATTGAACACCTACAAGTACTGGGTATCAGCAGCCCAGCTGTGGGGGAAACAAAGCAATTTAGACATGTTTTCTGCCCTCTGGGAGCCCAAGAGTTCCAGAAAACTCTAAAACAAGGCAAAGGAGCTGGCCCTTAAAGCAAAGGTATAAATAATGTGCAATGTAAGGACAGAGAAGGAGAAAGAATTTCCTACTTGGGAAGGAACAGCTCCTAGAGGAGGTGTGATTTTGCCTGCAAATAAATAAAGCATTTGTCCATCTCATCAGAGCCTGCTGAGTGGACGTCAGCAACCTCGAGACCTCACCAGGCTCTGGCCCCGAGGGTCTCCCACGGATACGCCAGGGTCCTCTGCGTGTCTCCGAAGAGTATCAGGTGTCTTCAAAATATGAAGTGTGTCATGATGGGACATTTCACTAAGATATTCTGAGCAGGAAATGAGGGTTTCGGTGGGGACTATGCATTGGGAGAAGATTCTGGGTTAAGCAAACCAAGTTGAAGAACTCCAAAAATTCATGGTCAAACAAGGGAAGCAGACAGAGGATATAACATAACTGCTGTGCATGTTTGGATAGGAGATGTGTATGTTACACATAGGTATACATGTGTGTACATTTGGCTCCACATAGGTAGGCACACCTGGTTGTGCACATGTCTGTGGCATGCTTAGATAAGCATGTGTATGCATGTGCATATGGGTGTGCATATGTGTGCTGGTTTCTTTGTGTCAGGGTCCATGTTGGCAAAAGTATTTGCATTTTTTACTTGATTCTGCATGCAAGGACCGCACGTATATGTATTCCTAAATATGACATGTATGTATTTCTCTATAGGACTAAGATGCATGTATGTCTGTGGACGTGTGTGAATGTGCATGTGTGTGGATACACATGTGCATGCATGTATGTGCAAGTATGGCTATATAAGGGTGTTTTTACATAGTTACACACAAGTGTATATGCAAATGTCCATGTGAAAATACGTGTGCAGGTCTGTGTGGCTGTGAATGTGTGTGACTGCATAAATGTCTAGAAATGTGTATTTGGATAAATGTATGGGCATGTGAGCTGCCTTCGTCTGTGTTTTTACACCATGCTCCCTTACCTGGGATAATGTGTGTGTGTGTGAGTGTGCAGTAGTGGGAGTGTGTGTTTGCTATGTGTGCTGTGCACCTCAAGCCGTGTAGGGAAGGTGTGCATGCACACAAATGCACATGGAGGTGTGTTAGGTAGGTGTGTGGGAGGATATATGGGTCCATAGATGTGTTTGTGTGTGTGTTTCTGTAATGAAAAGTGGTGAGACCTGATTTTGCACAGGGTTTTGTGTGTGAGTGTGTGTGTGTGTGTGTGTGTGTGATTTTCAACAGCCCACAGAGACAGAAGATCTGGCATTGAGGCACCTGGGGAGCCTAACCTCTGATCCCAGGGCCACCTATGAGTTGGAAATGATAAGCTACATCCAAGGCCTTGGGGCAGCTGAGAGCTGACCTGCTATTTGGCGAACAGTCCCTGACCGTGAATGGATGCACTTCACACACCTACGGGACAGAAGCTTGAGGCTGGGGTGGCCAACCTTTCAGGCAGGGCTGATGGGACTTCATCTGTCATTTGCCCGGATGCAGACAGGCTGTGTCCTTCCATGATGGACTCATCCAATATCCGTTTGTTGGAAGCCCGTGGTGCACAGTAGGAGGTGGGGGTGGAGGAATGCGAAATCAGGCCAGGGTTCAAATTCTGGCTCTGCTCCTCACGGGACATGTGACTGTGGGGAAGATTCTGCATCCCTCTTGGCCATGCTGGCCTCACACAGGAACAGTGGGGTATATCTATCTGTTGGGCCCCTGTGAGGAAAATTCATAAAATATCTCCAGTACAAGGACAGCCACTCAGCGAGTGGAACTGACTGGCGTATAAGCTCTCATTTCATCCTCATAATAACCTCTTGTTGCAGAGCTGCTAAATTCCCTAAAGACATCACAGGCTTTGGATTCAGACAGAGTTGCACACCAAGTTCAGCTCCTTCCCTTGTAAGCTGTGTGGCCTTGAACAAGAACCAGCACTCCTCTGTGCCCGGCAACTAGTGGCTGGATAAACAGACTGTGTATCTCCATACCGTGGAACACCACTCTGCAATAAGCTGGAGCAAACGCATCACCCACGCCTCACCCTAAACCCTAACCACCTGGATGCATCTTGAAACCATCAGGCTATGGGGGGAAAAGTCAAACACAAAAGGTGATGTACTGTATGAGTCCACTCGTATGAAATTCCAGAAAAAGAAAAACTATGTTGACAGAAAGTAGATTGGTAGTTGCCTGGGGCTAGGGGTGGGGAGAGAGGAGGAAACCTTTTGGGGGAGGGCACTGTTTTATATCTCTACTGTGGTGGTAGTTATGTGATTGTGAACCAAAATTCACCCAGTAGTACACTTAAAATCAGTGGTTTTTATTGTATATAAATGATACCTTAATAAACTGATAAAGAGGCAGACAGTAGCATAATGTGACCCTGAGCGACTGGGGGTTAGTTTAGCTGGGGTGGCCCTGGAAGGCCTCTCTGAGGAGGTGCCATTTGGTGCCAACTCTAAGAACTGAAAGGAACACCCAGGCTCAACTTAGCATTCCCCTCTCTGGCCGGGAGCCCCGTGTGCTTTCCTGGCTCCAGAATGTCACCGGGCCACCTTTACCTTCCTCCTGGCCCGTGGGCAAGAATCATTTCCGGAATCTCTCAGCCACTAGGCACCTGCTCACTTCCTCTGGCCAGGGAGCTTCCAATCCTGCCGTTCCCTAGTAAATATTTTAGTGCCGTAGAGATCAATGGTGCCTCATCGATGGGAAATCGAATGTAAATCGTCCCGGCTTTTCCACCACCCCAGAAATCAATGTTCACACATGAGGGCTATTAGCTCATTAGGAGGCCTTTGATTGATGACGTGGGCACCAGGAGCCACACCTGGAGTCCTGCCACTATCCTAGGGGCGTGGATGGAGCTGAGGGACGGGTGCCTGGAGAGGGGGCACACTTCTCAGAGACACTCTCCCCTCAGCGCCAAGAGAAAGTGGTCCTCAGTGGCGTATCCAAGGCTCTGTCTTCCTTCCTGAGCCCCACAACTTCATCTGAGGTTTCAGTGGCTAGCAGAAGACACAGTCTGCGTGGGACGGCGTCTGTCTTTCTGGAGCTGGGCTGACGCTCAGTCGCCCATTTGTTCATCCAACAATAATTTATTAAGAGCCGACCAAGTGCCAAGCACAACTGGCTGGCAAAAGCCCACAGCATGTGAGCATGCTTTGACCTGATAACACCTTGTCTTCATTTCATGCAAAAAAAAAAAAAGTGCATGCAACTTTGGCTAAAGGAATGCTTAGTGCAATTTTGTTTGCAGTGGACATAAGTGATCTCAATGTTCAAGAACACATTACTCACAAGTTTGTGGCGATGCCAGTATAAATAAGCCTGCTGGGCTGCCAGTTATGTAAAAATCTAGTACAAACAAGTAGGTACAGTACACAATACTTGATATTGGCAATAAATGACTATGTTACTGCTTTGTGTATTTCCTGTACAGTTATGTACCACATAACGATGTTTTGGTCAATGACGGACCACGTATGACAGTGGTCCCATAAGATCATAATACTGTATTTTTACTGTAACTTTTCTGTGTTTAGATCCACAAATACTTTGCACTGTGTTCGAATTTCCTGCAGTATTCAGCACAGTAACATGATGCACAGGTTTGTAGCCTAGAATCAGTAGGCCACACCATGCAGCCTGGGCGTGCAGCCGATTGCACCGTGTAGGTTTGTGTGAGTCCACTCTGTGAGGTTCACACAACGAAATTAACACATTTCTCCGAATGTATCCCTGTCTTTAAACAATGCATGACTGCCTATTCAAACATTCATCCGTTTTTAATACATATTTATGGAATATATTCATTATGCATTCACTCATTTGATATATACAGAATATTTGCATTCACGTGTATGTGTGTGTGTGTGTATCCATGTATGACTTTATTTCTGTGTTTGCCTGATACAGAGTATGCAGTCTTGACTAATACCAACACCATTCTTGCTCTCATGAAGCTTATATATTAGGACATCTATTTGGGAAAAAACTAGAAAAAAGTATCCAACATATTAAGAGTGGTTATCTCTGGGTGGTGGGTTCACGTATCAGTGTTTGTATAAACTGTACATTATTGTCCATATATTATATATTTTATGTTATATATAATAAATATATGTTGTATCTCTGATCTCGAGCTTTTATATATATACCTTTAAATATGTTGCCTTTTTTAATAATTTCTAGCTTTTATAAACAATAAACAAGTATGACAAGTATTACTGTCACACATTGAGCAATTTAAAGCAATTTCAAGATAACGGTTTCCAAAACATGATGAAAACAGACACGTAAACACAAAGCAGACATACACACAGATCAGCAGAGTGACGCTCATCTCCGTGAAAACACAGAGACAGCCCGTTACACACAAAGCACACCCATGGGGACACACAGCCATGCACCACCACACATACAGACTTCAGGTACTCATACAAACACACACACACAAACCCGCATGCTTGATTATAAGCACACCCTCCTGCGTGTGGACACAGACGTGCGTGACCCTAGTCCTCTGCCCCCGCGTTGCTGGGGTGTCGGAGCTGGGCTTCCTCCTGCTACTTCTCTCCTGTGGAAAGAGATGGGGGGTGTGGCAGGAACTCAGTGTCGGTTTTCACAAAAGCCCAGTCTCATGTTTGCAGACTTGTAAGGAGGGCATGCTGCCCACGCAGCCCCACCTTGGCTGGCGGGGTGCAGGCGGCCGGCCTCGGAGAGTGCAGATGTTAGCAGAGGAGCCGGTCGCCCCTGGCTGCAGGGGCTCGCTGGGAAAGGGCATCCCACCCTCCAGCCTGCACACGCCCCGCCACTGGGCCTCGGGCAGCCTCTGTGAATCTCCTCTGCCCTCAGAGTGGGCTGAGAGGCCCAGGGGGACAAGCTTGCTGAGATTTCTAGAGCTTCTTATTTGCTGAAACCAGCCTGTTCCCACAAATCCCAAAATAGAGTCCCTGGCAGAGACGTGAACTCTGAAATGCAGAGACAGCTGCAGAGGAAAACAGTGGAACGGCGCGGGCAGGAGCCTCCTGCTTTTGCCTCAAGCCTCAGAAGGATCTTGAGGGCAGGCAAGGGCACTGAGGGGTCACCATGCTCAGCACCACCCCCTCGTCTCCAAACATACTTAAAATTATGCCTAGCTGAGAGAATATAAACTCGCTCAGAGAGCTCTAGGGAAAGGCAGGACATCTCCCCGGGGGTGGAGGGGCGGGGTGGGAAACATCTGCAGTTTCTCTGCCCTCCCTGGAAGTTCTTTTCCGAGTCTAACTTAAAGTCCTCATACTATAGCTATCTCTCATCATTCTCCACCACGTCCTCCTGGGCTCTTGCTCTTCCGAGGGCACTAACTTCACCCTTATTTTCCAGCTAAGTGAATCAAAACAGCTTTTCAATATACGTTTGCTAAGCAGCTCCTCTGGGCAAAGGCACTATGGCCGGGCACACAGAACAGCTAGACGTGGACCCAATCTTCAGGGAGCCTTCTCCTCCATAGGCGATGACAACTGTATAACCACCAGGTTACCAGGC
The DNA here is from genome assembly GCA_963574885.1 of Lepilemur ruficaudatus. NCBI lineage: Eukaryota > Metazoa > Chordata > Mammalia > Primates > Lepilemuridae > Lepilemur > Lepilemur ruficaudatus. Next base: position 23,328 of record CAUYRT010096871.1, read on the forward strand.
AACAAGAAAAAGGAAGAGGAAAGAGAAACAGAATATTTATCATTTTATTGAGTGTTTACTATGGGCCAGGCACTGATCTTACCAATTTACAAACGTTATATCGATTTAATATAACAACTCCATAACCATAGTAACCATTAGCATCTTTATTATATAGGCAAGGAAACTGAGGCACAAAACATAAAAGAAATTTGCCCAAGGTGTCATAGCTAGAAGGTAAAAAAGCCAGGGTAAGACTCCTAGGAAACGTACTGAGTCGTTTTCTAGTCACCTTGGTTTGGAGAAGTGACAAGCTCTCTGAGCCTCAGTTTTCTCATCTTAATAATGGTTATTCCCATAAATCAGGGGAGGACCAATGGATACAATGTTTATAAAGTGTTTAGCAGGGTTTTCTGATACACAGGAAGCACTTAGTAATAACAAACATGGTGATGACTATAGCAGTTAGCTCCTGCTGTGTAACAAACCATCCTAAGACTTAGCCATCTATTATCACTCATGAGTACTGGAGTCAGCTGGGTATTTCTGCTGGTCGTGACTGGGCATGCCGTGTGGTTCTTCTGTTCTCAGCTGGGACTCACCACACATGAAGCAGTCAGCTGGCTATTGGAAGACCTTTGATGGCCTTGGCTGTAATAACTAGCTCTCCCCCATAGAGAGGAGACAGACACCTGCCTTATACTCCACCAGGCCAGCACAGGAGGCACGTTCTTGTGGCAGTCACAGGGGTACAAAAAGGTGCATGGAAATGCATGAGTGTTGTTTTTTTTTTTCAAACTTGTGCTCACATCACATTTGCTACTATCCAATTGGCCAAAGCAATTTACATGGCTGTGTCCACAGTCAGAGAGGAGGACAAAGTTACAAGACACATAGATACAGGGGGCCATGCAACCAAGCCACCACTTAACATGCAAGGGCACATGTGGCACAGTAGGTGCACTGTGGTGGGGGTCACAGCTGTGGTTACTAGTGATCGGATCGCAGAAGGTGCCACATAAACACAGGGTGGACAGAGCCAAAGGAAGCTTCTTGCACAAAAAATGATTTCATCAGGGCCTAGAAGGCCAAGCAAAGGTTTGAATCGAGGCAGGCACCCATGAGGAAAGAGAAGCATTTCTGGGGGAAAGATCAGCTTGAGCAAAGGCAAGAAGGTGGGGAAGATGCTGAGAGATGGCCACGTTTCCATGGCCCTGGGAGGTAGGAGGGCCGGGGAAGCAGAGGGGCTCAGAGGTGGAGCACAGCCACGGAGGGAGAGCACAAAGGATGTTGTAGGAGAAGCAAATTATAAAACAAGAAGTGGGAGAGATAGGAGACAAACATCTGGGGAGAAGCCAGCTCATGTGAAGGTTGAGTGGTCTGGGGAAGCCAGATCCGAGGTCAGTGATGAGGAAGAGGGGCATGTGGGGGCCAAAGGAGGAAGCCGAGAGTCCTCTTTGAAGACGCTGGGCAGTGAGTAGGAGGAACATGCCATCTGCATCACATTTTACTGCTGAGGAAACTGAGGCTCAGAGGCCTAAATACCAAGCCCCAAATCCCCCGCTGAATGAAGTGGTTGAGCTGCAATTCATCCATCACACCTTCCACATTGCCTCAATCGCATCGATCACGTTTCTTTGAAAAGGAGGGGTGGAAGCTCAAACTTACAGAGTCTCAGGTGGGAAAGGCCGTAGCGAGGTCCGCGTCAGGAGGGGGCACGGGGATGGGAGAAGATGCTGCTGACTGCGCCATTCTGCCCTGCCGACCCGGACAAATCTATAGGCTGTCTCTGCTTAGCAGGCCCCGCATGCTGGGCCCTCCTCCCGCTTGGAGGTTTATTGGCAAAACCTGCTCTGGGGACTGCACCTCTGCCTCTCCGGCCTTGTCCTGCAGCCTCCTCCTTGGCTCCACGTCTATTGGATTTCTTTTAAGACAACGTGCAAGCCCAGGAGCCTCGCCTGGGTGGGGTCTGCGCTTTGAGCGGAAGACCCCTGGAAGTCTGGCAGGTGCTCAGGAACAGGGTGGGTTGCAACAAGTCCTTCTTCGAGCAGCAGCTGCTCTTGTCTCTACTCAGCTGAGAAGGCAGCTCAGAGTGAGGCGCTGGCTTTCTGATGGGGTCACCAATGACTTAGGAGCCTGCCAGCAGTTTCTGTCTGTCTGGGGTTCTGGTCTGGAAGGGATTGGCCTCCTGAGCAAGGGACAGGGGCAAGGGAGGTGCTAACAAAGAAGGTACACAGTAGGAGCATAAGCTGTGCACAGTATCTGGCATGCAGGAGGCAGTGCATAAGCGTTTGCTGGTTGCATGAACAGAGGAACAGAGGAACAGAGGGAGAAAGAGAAGAAAGGAAGGAAAACACAAGGGAAGAAAGGACAGAGCGGGGGAGGAAGAGAAATACTCTAACTGCAGTTTGTATCCCAGCTTTCGTTCCCAGTAAGCACATTTGCTTGACTTCCGAGTCTGTGGATTACTTTTGGAATCTGAAAAATGGGGTTAGGAAAACACAGCCCTTAAAGATTTAAGGAGTAAATAGCAAATAAGAGAGTCTTGAAAATAATAAATAACCATATAGTGGTAACGTATAGACTTTGGATCCAGACTGCCTTGGATTGAATCTTGGATCTGTCATGTCTTAGCTGTGTGACTGTGAGCAACTTGCATACCCTCTCAGTGCCTCAGTCTTTTCGTCCATAAAATGGGGATAGTAAACATGCCTAACTCATGGGGTTGTTGTAAGGATTAGTTAGTAGTTGTGTAGTGTTTAGAATAGAGGCTGGCACAAAGTCAGGGTTTAATAAATGTTAGCTATGGTTATTATCAGAGAGGGAAAGTAACTTGTCCAAAGCCACACAGCTAGTAACTGGCACAGGCAATCCAAGTTTGTCTGATCCCCAAAGCCACACTTTCGAGCACAGGTGAGGTGGTAGAGATAGAAAGAGGCCCCTTCTTTGTCTGCCTTCTTTTCCTCTTTTTTTCTTGTCCCCAGGCATGGGTGCCCTGATATGCCACCTCCCTGGTCAGGGCTGAGAAGCCTTGCTTCACTCTGTTCCCAGGCAGGGCATGCTCTCTCTTCAGTCGCTGTCCTTGCAAAGGACCAGAAGGAAGTTCTGCAGGCGGGTTTGGCTACCCGGCCTCACACACTCTGTGGGATTCCTTTCTCTCTGCCTCCCTCTGCATGTCAGGGTGACAGAGACCAGCCCGGGCCTGGCGTGCCTGGAGACTGTCTGTCCCAGCCTTGCCCAGAACACCCCTCAGGGCAGTGCTCCAACGCTGGAGGCGGAGACCGCAAGCAGCAGAGCATGGGCTGGCCATGGGCAGGACAGCTAAGAAAAATAACAACGGTTGCATTGTTTGCTGCAGGTTACCTGGCTGTGCTCTTTACAACACCACCTCATTTAATTATCACTTCATCCCAGTGGGCTTTCTTAGGGAACTGAGGCTCAGAGAGGTCAAAGTATTTGTCCCAAATCCCATGGTTTTAAAGGGCAGGACCAAGAGTCAAAGCCAGTGCTGTTTCGTTCCGAAGTCTGTCTCCATGCTGAAGAATGAGTGGTCTCTCATCACAGCCACTGAAAGAGCACTGAGGCCATCTGCTTCTGCCTCTCTTGGGCCCCGTGTGCCTGGATTGATATAATGAATGCAAATACATGCAAATCACATGCAGAGCTGTCTGACCAGTTTCTGAACTTCAAAGGGGCCCTCCAGGAAACTCTAGACCAGCCAATGTTTCCCAAATTATAGATACCATGTATCAATTCATTCTTGGATGATGCCTTGCTTGCTTATAAATCTTGCCCTGCCATTAGCACAATTGATAAGCTTTAAATGTTCTCTGTGGGAGTCCATTATTCCCTTACCCTGGTCTCCAAGCCTCGGTCTGGCCAGGTGTCCCAGGTGTCGAGCCTTCATCTGAAACAGGAAGGAAGTAATGAAATGTCTCAGAAAGAGTCCCCAAGAAGTTTTTTCTTGAGAACCATGTCTTCCTTTTGGGCTGCCTGGACATCCCTCAAAGCTCTTTAGGCTCAGAGCTGGCTCCTTTAAGGTTCACTTCCTGCCTGATAGCTAAAGAGCCCCCCCGCAGCAGCCTGCACTCTGCAGTGTGCCGTTTAGCCGTGATCCATGAAGGCATTAACAGCAGGCCTGGGGAAGACTAGACGTGTGTGCGGAAGGCGTTGGGTGGCTGGCTTCTTTCTCTAACAGGCCCGGTCTCTCGCCCTTTGCTAATTACTTTGATCCTTTGCACTTTGTAAAAAAGCCCCACAACACCAATTGGTCCCCTCTGGCTTTAACCTTGCAACCCAGTTGGCCCTTGTAAAAAGTGGGGGTGGGTGCCAGAGGGGGGCCAGGCAAGCCCACGTACAGGCGCACACACACACATACCCAGATCTGCACTTACTGCTCCGGGTCTGTTCCTTTAATGGTTACCTCCCAGGACTCTCGCAAAAAAGAACAATTAAAACCCTTTTTACAAGATGGCAGGGCTGCTGCGTGCAAGATCGACTTCATCAACAGCCAGTTTTTTTCTTTTCGTGAGTTCCTTTGCTTTTAACACACTTTCCTTCCAGATCTCACTTTCTGCAACTAGCTGGCTCCTTCTTGCTCGCTCCTGCTTCCCGCAGCTCTGGGAATTCTCCTTTCCCACTCTCTGCCCTGGGCCCAGCCCCTACCCTGGGCCCAGCCCCTACCCTTGCCAAATCCTCACCTCCATCTGCTCCTGCCCCTTCCCCCATTCCACGGAGCTAAGAGGAAACAAAGTGAATTTGCCATCTGGGGAGGGAGAGTACCAGTTTGTAGTAACTTATGAAGCTGGAAGCCGAAAGGAAGCCTGTTGAATTCGACGAGCTTTGGGCGTCAGAAGTAAGATTTTATTCTCCTTGAAAAAACATAGATACAGCCAAACCCCCATGCTTGTCTTTTCAAGAGTAGTTTTCAGCTCAGCCTGATTCATACACACAATCATATCAGAACCAAACATTTGTGATGTTTGTTGCAAGTTATTTGTCACGCATAATATAGTCCTAAAGTTGTAGATTATTTACTTTTTAACAATACAATTTACTTGATTCAAGGCTAACCCTAGGATGCAGTATATATAAGTCAGCTTCTTCTGCATGACAAGCTACTCCCAAACTTAGTGGCTGACAAAACACCATTTATTTAGATCACCATTCTTTGAGTCAGTATGAGCTGAGTTCAGCTGGGTGGTTCTTCTGGTCTTGGCTGGACTCACTAACGTGTTTGCAGTTAGCTGTGGCGTTGGCTGGGGGCTGGCTGATCAGGGGAAGCTTTGGCTGGGATTTCCTGCCAGACCTTTACATGCATGGTCTTTCATCCTCCATCAGGTTAGCTTGAGCTTGCTCTCATGATGGTGGTAGAGTTCTAAGAGAAAATGCAAGTGAGCAAGGGCTCTTGAAGCCTAGGCTCAGAAGCCCCTCTGTCACTTTTGCTCTAGTCTACTGACCAAAGCAAATCTCAAGGCCAGCCTGGATTTAGGGGCAGGGAAATAGACTCCAGTTCTTGATGAGGGGATCTGCAATGTCACATTGCACAAAAGCATAGATACTGAGAAAGGGGAAGGATCGTGGTCATTTCTGTAATCTAACATCATTTATTTCTCATATAGTTATTTTCCTGAATTCTAGTCTCATGAAAAGATAGCAGGTATTACAGGAAATGAAGGATTGTGTGATTAAAGAACTGTGAAAAGCTGGGCTTCACAAAGTGAATAAGCTTTAATGCAGGACTTCTCAGAGCCTTCCATTGCCAAGACACACAGTGATCCTTTAAGAGCGGGAACCACAGGCAAGCCACTCCATTTCCAAATTCCCAAATATACTGTCCTTTTGGTGGTGGGGGGAACCTGTCCCAGGATTCATGTGCTGTGAAATGTATTTTGGGTAGTACTACTATGTTAACATAACTCATGCTAATTTGTATTGGATAGGTCTTTTCTGTGTGAAGGATAAGAGTAGCCTAAACAGGAAGTTTCTTCTTACCTGAACAACTTCAAGAGGTAAGGAATTGTTACTGACACATTGCTGAGAGTTGGAGTGATTCTGCTATTGTGCAGATTCCCTCTCAGGATATTTTTGCTGGGAGGAGGGCTGGGCAGGGGAGTTAATCAAATTGGCAATAAATACAGAGATCGCCAAGGCTCCTCCCATCCAAAGGCAAATGCACCAGGATATTTCCTTCCAGTCATTTTTCTTCATCTGCATTTATTTTTTTTATATAGTTGAGTTCTCCCAAGTTTCTGCTTGTTTTTAACTAAATATTTCATGAGAAGCATTTTTTAAACGTTAGTTTGGCAGCAGTTTGATATTCTGCCTTATAGATGTAATATTTTGCCTAATAACAGCCTGTCCCCTAAGTTGGATATTTATTTTTGCCCCAAATTTTAGTACTTGGAATCAGAGCTTCTGTATCTCAAGAGAGTTGAGTTTTGTTTTTGGTTTTGTTGGGTTGTACTGTTTTATTTGTGAGCACAAAGCCTCGAAAACTTTGGGCTCTTTATTTTCTTGTTCGCTTGCACAGCTTACATGAGGGGAAGGACAGTGAGATCAAACCAGCTCTCAACATTTCCATTGCTGGGGTCCCAGTTGGCAGCAGGAAGAGGAAGATTCTTTCGTGTTTTCAGATGAATTGCGCTTGTGGTCTTGCCAAACTGCACGCAGGATTCAGGGTTGGCTTGGATCTGAGGTCTCACTCACAGCTGTTAAATCCTCCCCAAACCGCAGGCCAAATGATTGTGTTTGGGGACTCTGAATCATTTATCTCTCTCCTATTTCTTACCCACCTTGAATCCAGAAATCATAGAAGAAAGCCTATTATTAGAAAAATAATTTTTTTTTTATTTTGGTTTTTCAGAGTTGAGAGAGCTCAGGGAGGAAAAAAACCTAAACCCCAAACCCCAAAACATAGCTGGTCTTGAATTTAAGTTGTGTATGGTTACTTTCCCTCCACTTCTGGACTGGGTTAGCCTTTCCCACAGTGCCTGAAGAGTGTGCTCTGGAACAGTTTTAAATCTGGTCTAGGAAGTTAGGTCCCAGGACACTAATTGTGAATATAATGGTTTCTCTCAGGCTTGCACCATGTAAAGTCAGGTCTTGGAAGTCTCCCAGATTTCTCCAGGTTCTTGGATGACTTTGGGCTCAAGGTCAACAACTTCGGGGTTCTGAACCTCAGTTTCCTTATTGGGAAAATGGGGAGATGCCTTAAATAAGTTAAGTGAGCTAGCAGATGTATGTGCCATGCACTATTCTAAATGCTTTGCAATTAAAACTTTCAATTCTCATAACAACTCTATGAAATAAGTCCCACTGTGGTTTCCCATTTAGCAGATGAGAAAACTAAAGTCAGAGAAATTGTAAAGAGTACCCTGTCACCCAGCGGGCACCCATTATATCAGGTGATCTCTGAGACCCTCTGCCACGCCATTCACGATGTCTTGCCATTGCTCGTTTAACTGTTGGACTTTCCCCACGAACAGTAAGCTCTGTGGAGATAGGGGCCGTGCCCAGTGCACTGTTCATTATACCCCTAGAACCCAGGCCAGGCCCTGCCCAGAGTGCATGCTCCATAAATGTTTATTGACTAAAGAAGTGAATAAATGAATGAATTCCAAGTTGACAGTCAGTTCCCTGCCAGCAGACTAGTCAAAGCTACCATTCCTCACCTGGTCAGGTATTTAGGGATTTGCAGGAAAAGAACTCATAAAGAATAACAACAAGAAAGGGTAGGGGGTTGGTTAATGGGAACATGGATGCCACTTAGACCTGGGCAGTGACAACAAATATTCCCCAACAAATTGCTTAAACACAGCCTCCAATCACTCTCTCTGTTCCCCTTGCTTTTGAAAGGAAAGAAATTAAATGCAAACCCCCCATAAACAATAAACTCATGGAAGAAGTTGAATCAAACATCTAAGTTAATGAAGGGAGCCAGACTCATAAAAGTATTGTAAAACTGAAGAGATAATTATAAGAATAAGTAGAAGCTTTTGAAGACATTGCAGGAAACACAATTGCTCACTTTGAAGCCAATAAATTCTAGACCTGAGATACAACAGGCAAAGAGAGCTGATTTGTCAGGGTCTGGTATGATGACAGGATATGGTAGAAAACAAACCTTAATGTGGAAAACGCCAACGTAAGTTGGTGGCAAAACAGATTGAATCTTCAATTCAACAAACACTGAGTGCGTGCCCACTATGTACATGGCAAGTGCTATGTGACAGCACATGTGTGACATGCTGAGATCACGGCAGTAAACAGGACATGCACTCTCCCTTGCTCCTGGGGAGTCTATATCTGATGGAGAAATCTAGAGGAAACTGGAATTTGAACAACCCTATAGAAAATCCAGGGAAGTACAGATTAGCATAGTCAATGAAAAATCTAGCGGCCAGGTTCAAAGCTGAAGAGAAGCACAGGGATGAGTTTGAGCTATTCATTCAACAAACACAGTTGGTTATTCGTTCAACAAACACATGAGCCAAGGCTTAGCCACGTTGTGAAATGGGGAAAGTTTGTCCTGCGGGTTATCAGTACACTTTTATTGCCTTCTGATTGTCCTCCCTGTGACCTCTCCAACTTTTTAGTCCCCTCTTGCCCAATCTTCCCATACCCCATATCCCACAATTTAAAAGTTGAGTCTCAGCTACATCTTCATGTAAGTAGAAATGTAAATAGGAACCGAGAAACTAACTTACACGGGGGTGTAAGTGATTAAATATAGCTTGATGCACTTTGCAAAATTAGTAATCAAGTGTAAGCCCACATTTGCACTTAATCTCAAATTTATTTCTCCTAGGGAAACAAATCTTTAATTGTAGAATTTCCAGGATAGAAGTTTTGCTGTGGGAAGACACAGGAAATGCAACCTTTTATAGCTACAGATTTTTTGGAAGGTATTTGTTTCAGAGTCAACAGTTTCAGCAAACCATTTATTAAGCTGCTAATATATGCCAGGTGCTTGAATAAATGCCATGTGCTTGTTCTTCACAGCAACCTCAGGACTGGGCCTTGGGAAGGAAGAGGTTTACAGAATGGGTGAGCCACGGTCTGTGAGGGCTGCAGCTCCTGCACAGGAATAAAATCACAGGGGACAAGGGTTTATGGGGTGGGCAGCTGGGGCCGTATGGGAAGGAAGGGAAGAAAATAGTAGCAAAGCATGAAAATAAGAGCCAGACAGTGGAAAATAGCAATTATAATGGCTGATATGTGTAAAACGCTAAACTGGGGGCCAGGTTCCGTGCTCAGTGTTGACATGCAACACGTCCCTGAACCGTCGCAGCAGAGACTAGGATGGGGGGCCAATTGTCATCACCATGCCTGTCAGATAGTTGAAGGAACAGACTCTGGGACATAACTAGCCTAACCAATGCTGTTTGGTCCGCACACAGCACAGCCAGAACTCAACTGCACCTCTGGAACCCACTCAGTGAGCCACGTGCTCTGCCCTGATGTGGCCAGGGCACAATTCTGGCTTTATTCTGTAGGGGAGTGAATAGGGAGCTCCCAAACAGTATCAGAAAGGCAACAGGTGTGCCCCGGTCAGTCTTCTGGCATAAGAACAAGTCTCAGAGTATGGTTAGAACAAGGTCTCATCCCTAAAGGTAAAAGGAGAATGACCAATTTTGTACTCATAAAGAATAGGCATAGATCATTCCCCATGGACCTTCACAAATAGTGCCATGTGGGATGCCAGAAGAAGGTGAAGGTCTTAACAAAGGTCTCTTAAAAGATCTTAGCGAGACCCGAGTCCCCATTGGTGATCTGCCTTCTCCCCCACCAAGAACCAGATTGGGAATGTTTGTTTATTTGTTTTTACCCCCTGAAATTCACATGGCAGGAAGACAATGGTGGGGGACCCAGGCCAGCCTAAAGATCTTTCACCCTGTGTCATCACAAGTCTAACACTCCTCTCATAAACTAGCTTTGCAGATAACTCTTTGAACTTCACCTTCAGTCTAAGTGGGAGTTTACCAGCCTGGACAACTCCATACTGAAACATCGTCAAACACGCAGAGCTGAGTTTCTTTCCAACCATTAATGTATGTCAGTGAATATCTTTCAATGCCTTTAATTCCTCACGATGACATCACCCTCTTTCTCAAAGCAGAATCAGGCCCTGAGTTGGAAAGTGACTCCGAGGGAGACCTAGATGGATTTGGGTAATATTCAAGCTGTTCTCTTGGCCCCCACCGCTGAGGCAGACCAATAATCAGAGAGGGCAGATAATCTCTGGTATTGTCAGAGATTCTGATCTCTTGATTGAGATGAAAAGACTGGCCCTCCATTTCCCTGGCTCAGTGGTCGGTAAGAATGCATCTCATCTCGCAGGAGCCACGGGAGCCCCAGGCCTTGGCCAAACTCCAATTTACTGAGTCCTCACGAACTGGGCCCCAGATGGTATCGCGGCACCACAATAGAACGGCAGAGGCCCTCTGAAATCCAATTACACTCATTGTACCGTTTGGGACCTTTGCAGCTCACTGAAGTTAAAAGCAAAATACCAGGCCATCGAGTCACTTGTTCTGTTAACACATATTTATCGAGTGCCCACCGGGCTCAGGCCCTGATGGGCATTGGCTGTGAGGTAGTGGACAAGCCTGACTCCAGACCTGCCACTTGGAGCATGCTAGCTGGAAGGACAGACAGACATTAACCCAGCTAGTACCCATGATGAACTTGATCAGTAACACAGTACACAGGGCAGCAAAGCAGAGGTTGTAGGGGCCAGGAGGCCCTGTCTGGCGGGGGCTCCCATGGAAGGATTCATGAAGGAGAGGAAGCCAGGTGACAAGCTGGAGGAAAAAGTATTCAAGGTCAAGGGAATGGCCTGTGCAAAGATCTGGAAGCAGGAAGGAGTGCACCGTGTGAGAAACCAGGAAAGGCCCTGCATGGGTGGAGGGGAGAAGCTGACAGATGCACCCAGAGGAAAAGTCAGCAGCACCCCCAGCCCTGGAATCCAGGGCTCCTGGCTCTAACACAGACGACAATTAATGGCAGAGGGAAAAAAGTGCAAATGCAACTCAAATGCAGAGCCTGCTGACAAATTGAGGTGGAAAAGTTTGCTTTGAAGGTCTCCCCACTTCCCTTTTCAGGACCCCTCCACTGTCCCTTGTTTCCCTCCCTTCCCCCCTGGATGGTCATATTCTCACTGTGTCTCCCCTCTGCCAGTCTGAAAACCTGAGTATTCCTGAGACAATATTATATGGGAAGCTGTCCCCTCTTAGGCCTGAGCAAGTGAGGGTTGCAGGGAAGATGTACCCTAAGTTGCTGCCACTCCACAAAGCAGCAGTGACTACACTTGGGAGAAACTGTGGCTCCCAATCACCTTGGAGGTCAGCTGCAACGAACATATTGTCACGTTGGTATCAGTGCTCCTTGCTGTGTGACAGGGCTAGGACTAGGCTGAGCTGAGTGAGGCACTCACCTTGGGGTGAAATTTAAGGGGATGCCAACAAACTCCATAATACAGAGAAATAGTTTAATGCAGTGTTTTAAAAATCAAAATTAATATAAAGAACACATGATGAAGAAAATATCAAAAGTTTCAATAAAGACAGGATCCAGCCCTGCATTCATACACCTCAGGCTCACTTGCCTCACCCTAATCCCGGCCCCGGTTTCAATAAAACTTTATTTACAAAAATCAAGTGGCTATTTCACAGGACATGCTTCATCAATTTGACTGTTACAATATAGCGTTAAAATGTTATTTATCTGGATGACTGAGGTGTTTGGTGCCCCTTAAATTTTTTTGCCTAAGGCAAGTGCTTTGACCTTCCCATGGCAGTCTTGGTCCTGCTATGTGAGCTCAAGCAGATGGCTTCAATATCTGAACCTAGGTGTCTTCCTTTGTAATAAGTGTGACAATGATGACTCCAACCCACAGGGTTGCAGAGAGGATTATGCACATAAGGTTCATTTTGCACAGCTACTAACACTTGATAACTGATTGTGGTGTTGTTGATGTTGCTTCTGTAAGGGTTCTCTCCAACTAGAACTAATTCTGGGCCTTCAGGAGACTTTACAGGATGTGGCATTCTCTAAGGATGTGGCTGTTTGCTCACATAGGAACAAGTCTCATTTTGGTCCTGGGCAACTTGGAGCTTGCCTGAAATAAACTGTTCAGCCAAGGCCAGAACCAGGTGCCTCATGGGCTCCCAGGGTTCAAAATCTCATCATGGGGTGGCCCAGACTCTTGCTATGAATATGAACTTGTCCTGCACAACTGAAGTGTTTCAGGACCCAGGCACGCAGCACTGTAAAAAGGAGCAATTAAACCTATAAAACTGGGGTTTACAGGGGAATTTATAGTGTCAGAGGCTTTTTATAGCTTTTTTAGATGAGTTTAAATAGAGGAAGAAAGAACAGGGGAAAGAAAAAGAGAGGGTTTGAAACTTGAGGAGACTTAAAAGTTCAGAAAGAAGCTTTTAGGAAGCAGAGAGGGGTCATGATCAGAGGCACATTTTCCCCATCTTGCCGTGTCTTGAAAACTGAAGCAAGAAAAGTCAAGAATTGCTGTCCCCAACCATTCCTCTTTTTCCTGTCCTTAGCTGCCTAAGAAGACCAGAGGAAATGGGAAAAGTCTTGGAAGAGAGGCTGAAGAAAGAACGTGGGATTTTTGGGAAACTAGCAATTCCCTTGGTGAGCTCTCTTCTCCAGGCCTAGGGAAGAAGCAGCCTTCCTGTGTGAGACAGGTCCATGGAGTAAGGAACCAATCTGCAGAGAGAAGGGTCTTCATCAGCCATAGAGTGACTCTGGGCCTCAGGGTATTGGCCACATGGAGAACATTAGCAAGTTCACAGTCCCTAAGAAAGTGGCCTGAGAACCAGTGATCCACCTGGCCACCCTCCTCCTCCTTCTCTTCCCTCCAGACACAGTGGCCTCCTTCCTCTTTCTTGAAAGATCAGTGTCCTTCCTGTTTCTGAACCCTGGCTCATGCTGTTCCTTCTCCCAATAATGCCCTTCCATCCCACCCTATTTTTTTAGGTTACTCATCTCTTCAAGATATTGAGTAACATGAGCAAAATTCATTAACTGCAGATATAGTATGCTCTCACTGTATGGAGGAAAAGAATACACACACATAGAAGACTATAATATTTGTAAATATACAAAATATTTGAGAAAAGATAGGCAAGAAAATTATAACAACATTTGACTCCACGGAGGACAACAGAGTGTATGACAGGCACAGAAGGAGACTCACCTTTTCCCTGTCTCCCCTTTTGTAAATTTTAACTTTTGTTCTGTGTACATAAATAACCTATTCAAAACTCACTTTCAATTTCATTTTTTTTTAAATATTGAATTCCCTGGGTGCAATATGTATTATAGTTTTGCAAGGTGTTATGGGGAAACTGGGTGAAGGGTACATAGGATTGTCCCTGTATTATTTCTTACAACTATATGTGACTCTTGTTAAAAGAATAAAACTTTAGATGGATTATATTTAATAGCATTTAATTGAGTAAAAATAACTATTCATGAATCTGGCAGCCCTGAGAACCAGAAGAGGTTCAGAGAGATTACCGCCACATGAGCAGGGAGCATTTACAGACTGACAACCTAAGTGAGATAGAGAAACAGTTTAATTGGTTACAATTCCACGTTGCTTTACTTGGACATGGTCTGATCAACTGGCTGCCTATGACTGGCTGTGACTCGGCTAGTTATTACAAAAATACATATACTCCTAATTAGGCTTTCAGTTTGTTTCCATACTAAGTTAGGTTGCAGTTCATTATATAGGTACTCAAGGTACAGGGGCATCCTCAGGTCAAATTTAGTTTTAACACTCTACAGTTACCTCAGAATAAAAAGTTTAATTACAAAAAGTCAACTCATCTACTCAAGACAACCATCGCCATGCCCTGCTGACAGGTGTGCTAACTGTTGAAGCCTCACATCAGTTCTAATTGTTGGTAGGGTGTTCTGGTTGTTACAAATTTTGCATATCACCCCTAGGATTTTATATGTTTATACTTTATGTGAAGACACCTCCCTCAAATGCACTTGTCCAAAACTTCACTGCATAACTAAAAGCGTTTTCAATCTATGGCTCTCCCACTAGACTACGAACTCCATGAAGGTCGCAAGCCAGACGGTCTTGCTCGCTGCTCCCTGCCCCCACGGCCCCTTGCCCAGCCCATGCTTAGCAGACGGCCAGATAGCAGGCCCCAATAAATATTTATTGAACAAACAAATGAACCATTATCTAGGAGAAATAATTTAAGCTCAAGTAAGCAGCCTTCCTTTATGCAACCCCACACAGTAATCAAGATTTAAAAGAGAATTGGATTGGCTTGATTTGTCTCGTTTAGTATGCAACACTCCTATTGGACTGATTTGGCACTGGTCAGTATAACCTCTTTCTATTGGACCAGATTGCAACCATCCAGTATGCTATCCTCCTATTGGATATTTTTTCCATCATTCAGTATGGAGCACTCCTATCACTGGGGGTGATGTCGATCAAGTCTTCCATAATGGTTTCCGAGGCTGAGTTTTCTTCATTTTTTTGAACTTTAAGTTGCATATAATACCAATTTTAGGATATTTGCATCCTTTATCTACAGAATAAAGGGCTTTCTTTTGCCAGAACCTGTCACAGAGCAGATACACGATAGGAAGTAAAGGTGATGGTTAAGTACAGGCACCTGGGTTGGTTCCATCTCTATTGCTAGCTAGGCAAGTAACTGAAATTAATTTGTGCCCACATCTGTAAAATGGGCTAATAACAGTCTCATAGGGCTCTTGTGAGCATTAACTGAATTAACATATGTCACAAACTTAGAACACTGCCAGACGTACATTAAGCACTTAACAATGTTAGCTAAAAGCACTATTCAAATTTGAAGAGTCGTCGTGGCGTGACGACTGGTTGATTTTCTTCCCAAAGCTGATCTAATTCAGTTTAAAATTTTGGTTCTGCCACAAAAGCCTAATTCACTTCTCTTGGTGAAGGGGCTTAAACTCTACTATTTCCTGTCCTGATTATAGGCTTGTTTCAGCTAATGTAACCCTTGTTTTCCATTAAATGTACTCAAGAATGTCTGGGTTGATTATTTCTTTGGCCAAGCCCCTAAAAAGTTATTGAATATTTATTGAGTTCTAGGAATTCTATTAAATGCTTAAATACATTATTTTATTTCATCATATTTAATTGTAATCCTGTTTCTGAAATAATAAATTTTTAAAATTTATCAAGCAGTATTATCTTAGGTCATTTAATTTTTTGAAAGGGCCCTATAAAGTAGATGCTATTATTATGTATGAGATTAAGTAATTTTCCCAAGATGACAGAGCTAGAAACTTGTGGGAATGTGTTTTGAACTTATATCTGGCTAATGATCCAATCTCCAGACCTCCCATCTTCATGCCCCCTATTCTAAAATAATAAAAAATAAATAATTATTGTGTGCAATAGCAACACATAAACTTCATATCCAAAGTTCTCTTTGATTTTCTGGGGTTGGGGAGGTTTGTTATGCACAATTCAGGCAGATTATATCCCAAAGTGTGTGCATATGTGTACGTGTGTTCTTTTTCTCACACCAGATATTTCCCCAGTTGTGTTTTAATTAAAGGTTAGCATGAACGTCTGTGCTCAAAGATGCATCCACATTTTAGGTAAATTCCTTTAAAAACTATGTATCACTTGATTTTTTGAAAATTCAGTAAAAATTTTAAGTCTTTTAGAAACGTAAAAAACTTAGCTGTTTAGAAGACTGTATTAAAAGAATACATATCACTTACTTTTTGGAAAATTAGATATAATTTTGAGTGGAAGGCTTAGCTATTAAAAACTATAGCAAAAGAATACATATATATCACTCATTTTTGTAAATTAGATAAAATTTTAAGTGAGGGTTTAGCTAGAAAATCTACAATTATAATAAAAATATGTATCACTCATTTTTTAAATTGGATAAAATTTTAAGTAGAGGGTTTGGCTATTTAAAAAATTATAGGGTATTGCTGTGGAAAAAATGAATTTTTAATAATGTAAATAATCATCTCTACACATCACCCCACATCCCACATGTACATCTGATTTTTATCTTTGAATTTTCTAATATTGGATCCATCACCTATATATCCCAGTAAACAGGAGTTTGGGGCAAGGATTCATTGCATGTTTTCTATACCCAAGTATCTTCAAGGGCTTTCCAGTACTACAGAGTGAAGTTCCAACTATTTGGCCTAGTAATTCAAACCAGCCAAGATTGAATCCAAATATATGAGTTAGTTTTGCTTCTTTGTGGTTTCTAATAGCCTCCCCTTCATCCTGCACCATTTTTCCTGGGCAGGAAACCCAAAGGGACAGCAATCAGGAGGGAGGTTTCGTCCTTGCCTTCTCCCTCTGGAAGTGGAATAATTCAATCAGTCCACATATGCAAGGCCCAGTCATCCAACGAGGAAAGGTGGTCATGAAGCCAAGTCTATTCAGTGCTCATTGTTCTCCCTCTTCCTCTCCTCTTTCTCCCTTGCAAGCTAAATCTAATAGAGGCAAAATCAATCCACACCACAAGAAAAAAATCAGGCTTATTTTCACAATTTTTTTTTGTTTTGTTTTGTTTCTTTGGATCAGAAACACAGGACTTCCCAAATCAAGTTAAGTGAGTCCCAGATGTGGACTCATTTCAAATGAAAAACACACCCCATCATTTCAGGCAGAACTCTGCTTGAGAAAACCGGTGATTGCAATGCCTGAGACGAGAAGAGGATTTCTCCAGAGAGTTTGTCCCCGACTATGGAGAGGAAGAGGAATGGGGGAGGACGAAGGGGTGGCATGCTTATCCTCTCCCTGGGGAGATGAGAGATGGAATTCAGGCTAATTAGATTTGGGGGTCACTTGCGAACCAGTCGGAAGAGTGGAAGGCATCTTTGCATAGTGCAGAAGGACTGTTAGAATTGAAGCTGCCACATGTTGAGATCTGGTTTTATTATAATAATAAGAAGGCACTAAATTCATATTACACATCCAGGACATGTACCGCCGGGGACAAAAAATAAATAAAAAATTCAGTGAGAAATGACAGTGATGCTCACACTTGTGGGCATTCTGGAGAATTCTTTTTCCGAGGGAGAATGGTAGATGGCAGCTGGAATGTCGAGAAATGACGTGATGTGCAAATTAATATATTTCTTTTCAAGGCCAAGAGAAGAAGAGGGCCTTTTGACAGACTTTGGTGCAGGCATTAATTTTCAAAGACTGATCAAGACACTAGCATGTCACATGGACTTTCTTCTAGTGTTGGACCAAAATAAGAATGTTGAACCGTGTAACCAAAGACATCTCGGTGAAAGATCCGCCTTTTAGCAACTGTGATTCGCATTTTCATCAATGTCATGCTGCACATAGATGAAAACAGCCATTTAAATGTGTTTCTTCTGTCTTCTTGTAATAGGTTTGATTTTACATTTCTTGCCATCTGGTTTATTGAACAGAAACATGGAAGCATTTTACTCTCTATGTACTTCTTATGGGCCTTAGTTTAAGATGTAGGCCCTTTCCCTTTTACTGAACTGGACTCTAATCTAGATTCTCCCCACTTCTCCTCCTCAACAAAATGGGTCATTTGAATATTTTGGAAAGGTACTTACCCTTCATTTAGCAGCACTGGTTAAGCCAGCATAGCTGCATTTTATCATGAACATCTTATCTATTTTTTCCAGAGAATACCTTGTATCCTACCCAGCTATGCATCCCCGCAGTATCACAACAGAGTTTATTAAACTAAATTGAGATGGATAAGTTAATTTAGTTTTTCAATAATTATATTTCTCCAATCCATCCCATAATACCAATCATTGCTAGCATGTATTGAGTACTAGGATTCCATTTAGAGCTTTAAATATGCTTCCCATTTAAGCTCTGTCTCTACCCTATGAAGTTGCTAATGTGCCCATTTTACAGAAGAGGAAACTGAGACTCTAGTGAGTAGCAGAGCTGACATTTGAGGCAATTTCTGTTTACAAATTTCCTTACATTTCACTTGTATCCTGTACTGTCACTCAGGGCACTAGACCTCAAAGAGAACACAGGCTCTTAGGACAGAGTGTGTACAAACCATCTGGGAAGGTTAAGAAAGGGTGTGTAGTAAGGAGATACCAAGTCCCTTGTTAGGTTCTGGCCTTGTGTGGAGGCATATGACGTCAGACAAGGGTGAGCCTGAAGTGGGGACAGCTAAGGAGGTGGGCAGGGAGAGCAGGGTGATGGAAAGTCCAATCCAGTGCCATAATACACAACTTACAAAATGGCTTAGGTATGAACCTGTGCGTTAATTTCCTGTGACCACGGTAACAAATTGCCACAAACTTCGTGGCTTAAAACAGCAGAAATTTATTCTCTCAGAGTCTGGAAGCCCCATAAGTCTACAACTCAAGGCTTCCCAGGGGCACACTCCCTCCAAAGACTCCAGGGGAGAATCCTTCCTTGCGTCTTCCGGCTTCTGAGAGCCGCAGACATTCCTTGCCTTATGGCTCTGTACATCTACTCTCTGCCTCCATCCTCACTTAACTTTCTCCTCTGCATCTGTGTCTTCTCTTCTGTGTCTTATATGGATACTTGCCACTGAAGTTAGGATTTTATAAAAGCAATAGATTCTGTTTGCAATATGGCAGGCATTCACTAATTTTGTTCACCAAATATTTTTGCTTTCTCTGCGATTCCTGGCCCCTTGATACTAGACAGGAGCATTTGACCAGTTTCAGAAAATGAGCAGAGTGTGAAAGGGACATGTCACTTCTGGGTAAGGGCATTAGATGACCGATGTGAGCCCCTGCAGTGCCCTCTTGCTCTAGGATGAAGACTGACAATTTTGAAGATGGTGGCTTATCCATTACCCTAGGAGTCTGAGTAGAGCCACTGTGAAAACTCACAATTGACATATAGAGTGAGTGAACACAGTGTGTGAGAATAATCTCTAATAATCTCTAGCTGTTTACGGTCGCAGAGATTCTGGGGTGGTTTGTTACTGTGAGAGAATCTAACCTATCCTGACTGATGCACCTGCTGTTGGTGAGTACAACCTTACACCTTCCCACCAGAGCCCTTCCACACCTTGCTGGGTTGAGGTGACCCTTGAGAACTAAACGTCATCTCAGCCCAAGCTGCTGGTGGCATAGGCCGGTTCCCACGCCTCTTCCAGACAGAGACTCTATGAATCCAGCGGAATTGTGTGGGCAGTGGCAGCTCAAATGAAACAGGAGACTCCCCGGGAGAAGCAGCTGCCTGCCTTCACCCCCGCTAGCCTGGGCATCCCTCACCAGGGGCACGGGCTCTGCAGTTCCTCCTACGTGCTCCCAACCCCTCCCCCTCATGTGGTGAATCCCTTCAATACTCCCTTAGTGGGCTCATACAATCCCACTGTTGCCAACAAGCCTGAGCTTTCCAGCCAGGGGACCTGATCCTGGGCCCGCATAAGGCACTTCTGGGGCATTAGCATTACTCATCTCTGGGACGGGGAATAGATTACGAGTGCATCTGGTGTTGGGAACGAAATGGCTGAGCCAGCACGCAGTGGCGACTTTCATCCTTTTAAACCAGAAGTCTGCTCACCAAATGCTCTCAGGAGCCAGGCACCAACCCAAATTGAGTGAAGCGGGCCAGGTGTGACCAGTAGCAAACTTGGGAGTGCGTGTTTCCTCCGAAGGGCAGCTGCTGCTCGGTGCCACTGGGTCAGCGTCACCAGATCTGGCAGTTCTGTGCAAAGAAGCCAGATATCTATATTTATATAAAGTATTTGGTGATAAGTTATTTGCAACTAATTAAAGAATATTTAAACACATTTAGTGTTTATTGGTGCTATTTGCTGATATTTCCAGAATGTTTCTAGAACTGCGCCTGCCAAGAAGCAAGGTAGAATCACCCTTCCCTTGTCCCTTTGAAGTTAAGCATTGCCACGTGACTTGCTTTGGCCAATAAAACGTCAGCAGCGGTGACCTCATCACTTCCCGGGGAAACTATAAAAGCCAGTGTGTCATCCACCTGGACTTCCTCTTGCCTTTTGCACTATGGAAGCACATGGCGAGAAAGACCTCCAGCTTGGCTCCTGGGTTTTTATAATAACAAACGGACCAAGTAACCCTACCCACCCCAGCAGCGGGAACACAATGAACACGTAGCACGAGCAAGACATAAATGTTTTCTATTCACACTTCCAACATGCAGGAGCTGTTTGTTGCTGCAGCACAACCAAACTTACCGTGACGTACTCAAACACTGCCCAGAGGACACCAAACAAGTCTATGGCCAGACTCTCCAGTTTGCAATCTCAGATGACTTGTTTTACTCCTCTTTTTCTCTTTCATTTTTTCTAACATTTCTTTCTTTCATTATCCCTATTTATCCTGCTCATTCAGCAAATATTTCCCAAGACTTCTATATGTCCGGTTCTGGAGATCCAGCAGGGAACAGGACAGACCTGTCCCTGCCTCGGCGACACCTACAATTCACAGGAGAGACACACATCTATGTCAAATAAGGAAGCATGGGGTGGGTATTGTGTGTATAGATTAATCCTTTTTTAAAAAAATAAATTGTATTGTGTATATTTGAGGTTCACAATGTGATATTATGAAATCCATATAGATAGTAAAATGGTTACAGTAGTGAAGTAGATTTGTATATCTGTCATCTCATGTAGTTACTTTCTTTGCAACAAGAGCATCTAAAATCTTATTTAACAAAAATCCCTAATAAAATACTTGAGTCCTCATGGTGTATATTATATCTCTAGACTTGTTCATCCCACATGTCTACTAATTTGTATTCTTTGGCCTGCATCTTCCCATTTCCTCCTGAACCCACCCACTGTCACCATTGTTTCATTCTCTCTATCTCTGTATTTGAGCTCTTTTTTTTAAAAAAAATCCCCCTTATACGTGAGATCATGCAATATTTTTCTTTCTTTGTCCGGCGTACTTGGTATAATGTTCTCTGGGTCCAACCTTGTTGTGGCAAATGACAAAATCTCCTTCTTTTTGAAGGTTGAATAATATTTTATTTTATATTATAAAAATTTATATTTATATAATGAAAAAATGTATCCCATTTTCTTTACCCATTCATCCATTGATGGGCATGTAGGTTGTTTCCATATCTTGGCTGTTGTAAATAATGCTGCAATGAACAGGGAGTGCAGGGATCTTTATGCAGTGGTGATTTCGTCTTCTTTGGGTACACACTCAGAGGAGGGATTGCTGGGTATCGTATGGTAGTTCAATTTCTAATATCTTTAGGAGCCTCTACTCTGTTTATCATAATGGCTCACCAATCTGTATTCTCACCAACAGTGTGCCGGGGTTCTATTTTCTACATAACCTCACCAACATTTATCTCTCTCCTTTTTTATAATAGCCATCCTTACAAGTGTGAGGTGATATTTCATAACGGTTTAAAATTGCTTTTCCCTTATAATTAGTGATGCTGAGCACTTTTTTATATACTTGTTAATCATTTTTATGTCTTCTTTGGAGAAATGTCTGTTTGGGTCCTTTGCCCATTTTTCAATTGGGTTATTTACTTTTCTGCTATTGGGTTTTAAGACTTCTTCATAAATTCTGGATATTAACTTCTTATCATGTATGTGGCTTGCAACTTATTTTTTCCCCAGTCTGTAGGTGGCCTTTTCATTTTGTTGCTTATTTCCTTTGCTACATTAAAGCTTTCTAGTTTGATGTAGTCCAGTTTATTTATTTCATTTTTGTAGACTGAACTTTTGGT
The DNA here is from genome assembly GCA_963574885.1 of Lepilemur ruficaudatus. Classification (NCBI taxonomy): domain Eukaryota; kingdom Metazoa; phylum Chordata; class Mammalia; order Primates; family Lepilemuridae; genus Lepilemur; species Lepilemur ruficaudatus. Next base: position 45,049 of record CAUYRT010096871.1, read on the forward strand.
GTGATATCCAAAAACATCATTGCCAAGGCCAATAGTTAGGTGCTTTTGCCCTGTGTCTTTTTCTACAAGTTTTAAGGGTTAAGGTGTTACATTTAGATATTTTATCTATTTTGAGTTGGTTTTTGTGTATGGTGTAAGATAAAGGTCCAACTTCATTTCTTGCATGTGGAAATCCAGTTTTCCCAGCACCATTTATTGAAGAGACTGTCTGTTCCTCACTGTGTCCTCTTGGTGCCCCTGTTGAAAATTAAAAACAGAAACATAGACCAATGGAACAGAATAGAAGCCCAGAAATAAATCCAAACAGATTATTCCTTTTAAGACCTTTGTTGCTAAAGTTAGTCCATAGCAAACTAGGGCAACTGTTTTCAGGGGCCATTTCCTAAAACCCTAATTGGTGTGGACCAATGGCAAAAATTGTTTTCAAAGGACTTTATAACCTATAGTAAATTTCCAAAGTCTCCCTCCCTTCCTTCCTTCTCGCCTTTTCTTCCCTTTCTTCCCCCTTGCCTTCCCTCTCTTCCTTTTTCTCTTTTCTTTCTTCTTCCCTCTCTCTCTCCCTCCTTCCCTCTTTTCTGTAATAGAGGATAGACCATAATGATAGAGGATGCTGACCTCAGACAACCAGCTCACCCAGAGCAGCGCACCCTCCATGCTCCAACAGGCAGAGGCTGTCCAGACCCCAAAGTGGACAGACCCCAGAGCTCCCCCCAACCCTCAGCCAACCCTAATGTCTAAACCCTCGTATGGGTTCCAGAAGACTCTGATCCGCAGCACCGAGCTTACTCTCAGAACCCCAGAAAGTTGCTTGGGTATAGTTTTGCATCATACAGTTTCATGGTAAACATGTTTGTTTTAGAATCAGGCCAACTGGGCTCCATTTCCTGTTTAGCCACTTACTAGCCATACAACTTTAGGCCTTGATTTTTTGCTGAATTAGTAAAATACATCTTCAATCTTGCAGGCCCGTAGATGAGGATTAGGCATGAGATATAGCAAGCACTGTGACGAGTACGTGGCCCATAGTGGGTGCTTAATTAATGGCAGCTTTCTTGGCAGGGGTCCGGGGGAATATGGGCAAGATGAGGTAGAAGGATAATCAGAGTCACTTTAAATTAGAAGTCGTGACCCAGTGTAGGATAGTGGGTTAAGCATGTGGGCTCTGGAGTCCAGCTGCCCAGGTTCAAATCGTGCCTGGCTCCACCCCTCACTTTAGCTGTGTGACAATGAGCAAGACACTGTACTTCCCCTGAGCCTCAGTTTCCTCATATGTCAAATAGTATTTGACTCCTGGGGTAGCTGTCCCAAGTGCCAGGCATATAATAAAGGTAAAATGTAGATTAAGCCTTTATGTCCTTATTATTTTAAAATCTGACAGCATGCCCTGACTTCAAGTCTAGTTTGAGACCGGCCAGTCTGGTGTTGAACAAAGTTTGCTTTGAACCGCGGAAGAAGCGTTCTCCGGCCTGGCCCTCCGGAACCCACCTTTTGGATTTAAACAGTTTAAATGTCCGACAAGGCCTCATTGTTTTCATCTCGGCAAGGAACACGTGTTTCTTCCGCGCACACTTACCTTTGAAACAGTTAACCACAGTCTCACACTCGGCCTCTTCCGACTCTGAGACTCGGATAGTGGGGCCGAGGCTGCCCTGGAAACCCGATCCCCGCCCCCCAGGCCCTCCCCAAACCCTCAATTCTAATCATGTTGTTTCTTAGACTTGGGCTCACCTATAAATCATTTTTAATGACAGTTTGAGAAGAAAGAAGTCGCAAAGCAAATCTTACATGACGTTCTCATCACCAGCGGCATTTAATATCCTAAATCAAATGCTTTATGGCGTTGCATGGAGCGCGTTGTGCAAAATGAAGGAAAGCTATTAATTTTTTTTGCCTTTGTGCACCTTTTGTGTGCTTGGGGTCACCCGCTTCAGGGAATTCCTGGCTGTTATGCTTGGGGCGGGGGGTTCGTGTTGGGGGGAGTTAGGATGGTCGGAGGGTCCACCAGGATTCTTGGGGGACTTTTACACAATGAGGCGGCCTGTGCCGTGGTATCCAGAGCTGGTAATATGAGAAAGTTATGAGAATACAAGCCAGGCCTGATCTGGGGTTCCTCGCCGTTCACCTGAGGGGCCCCTTCCCTTCCAGGGAAGTCGATACAGTGAAAATCAAACCGAACCGACAGCAAATAAAAACAGGCCCTACCCCCCCCCCATCCAAACCCGAGCCAGACTTGGGAATAAATGTGAATGAACACAGCCAAGTTGGACTTCTGTGCTCCAATTCCCTTCCACCTGACAAATGTTTTCCAAGTGCCTGCAACGTGCCTACGAGGTGCCTGACCGTGAGCTTAGCAGGATTCTTGGGGTCAGAGCGCTTCTTCTCAGCACCCTCGTCCCCACCTGCGTGCGTTTTTTCTCACTCTCTAGGCCTGTTTCAGGGCAACTCAGTGCAATTCTTCTCAGTGCGATTTAATCTAGTTCAGCTGTCAACATTTAAGCACCAATTGCATACCTGGAGCCGGACTAGCTCCTGGTACAAAAGTGGCTTATCCAGTGCATGTCTCAGGCTGCAGTCCTCAATGAGTCAAAGACACGGGAATGTGCAAAATGTGGGCAAAGTGAGGTCAGGGCTGCCAGATTCACCTAGGACAGGGACTGGCAATGGTAGGTGTTCAGTAAATGGTTAGCGTGTGAATGATCTTGCCAGAGAACCAGGAATACAAAAAGAAGTGATCAGAATGACGCTAATATGCAGGATAAGCTTCTGCATCCTTTCACGTCACGCACTGCAGGAAGAGGGTCACATGAGCAACATTAACCGGGCGCCTACCATGAGCTCAGACCTGTGCACACCTCCGCTTCGTTAGAAGGATGAAGCTCTGAATGACTCCCGCATCCAAAAGGGTCTGGGAGCAGAAAACTAGGTGATGAGGGCTGCGTACTTCCCAATCACGGTGAGGAGTTTATCCCGACACTGCAGCTGGGTAACTCTGGGTGGATTATTTCACCTCTCTGGAATTCAGCTACGACTACTCATAGGTTGACTCATATGAAAGTGCCAGTTTCATACTTTAAAAATGTTTGAACATTCATGATTTCATAAGGTTCCATGTAGTAAAAATAACGTCCTCATAGTGTTCAAGTGAGGATTAAAGGTTATATAAAAGCCGAGCACGGAACCTGGCAAACAGCAGTTTTTCAGTACACGAGAGTTAGCTCGATGATCATCTCCCTGGCTTTCCTGGAGAAAGGAAGAAGTGAGATACATTTACCGTAGTTTCCACTCGGGGACAAGCCTGTGTCAGGGGGCCCCTTCTCCACCTCCTGGGCTTGGTGATAGGGGATCAGCAATTTCCTCTGCCAGCCACACGAGTCAATCATTCACTAGCTGCTCTGAAACTCCCTCTCCACCTCGGGGCACAGCTCTCCAAGCCCGGCTACCCTCCTTTGAACCAGAACTCTGGGATTGCTGTTGGGGGCTCCCAATCACCTTTCTTTTCCTCTTGTCCTGGGGAAGCCGGGGATGGGGCAGAGGGCAGGTGTGCACTGTAGGTTAGAGCATGGTGGGGAGGAGGTAGCAACTTCCAGAAGCCTGTGTTAACTAGAACTCTGAAACTGGGCGAACCTCAGAAACATCAGCATCTTGATCTTCCTCACATCACTGTCATTTTCATCATCCTCATCTTCTTCTGCATCGGCTACCACTGCTGCTTCTTTCCTTTCTCCTCCTCCTCCTCCTCCTCCTCCTCCCTCTTTCTCCTCCTCCTTCTCCTCCTTTTCTCCTCCGCCTCCTCCCTCCGTCTCCTTATTCTTTCCCTCCTCCTCCTCCTTCCCTTCCTCCCTCTCCTCCTTCCTCCTCTCCTCCCACTCCTCGCTCTCCTCCCTCTCTTCCGCCTCCAGTTCTCATAACCTTCAAAATGATCGTTTAAAACCAAAATAATAAGAGTCCAGAAGTCCAAAAATTTCTGGGTTTTGTCATAATAACTACCTTAATTTATAACATATCAACTATCAAGGTCATTTAAGAAAGGAATGGGAGTTTGCTGTCTATGATTTACTGGTGCCTAAGTATGCCCTGAGATATTTTGGGGAGGATAAAAGCACTAAAAACAACCTCATAGATGTGTAAATGTGGACATGTGCACCTACAAAGTACACACACACACTGTGCACACACGTACACACATGCTCCCAAACATTTCACAATTACACACTTACATGAGTACGCACATCCTAAAATACATGTCCAGGAGTTACCTTACATAGATCTATACACACATGTGCACATGGAAAAATCACATATACATACAAATGCTTGCAATGGCACATACATCCCCCGAGATGCACATTCGCAGACACAAATACACAAGCGTACCCTGAGGGCCCCCTGTGTATATGTATTTGTACACACATGCACCTATACATGCTCACTCACGCACATACACAAATATGCACATGTATGTGTGCATATATATTCACTTGCATATACACACGCTGGCCCAGTCTGAGACCTCACATACACTCTGCCACATGCCATTTACATGCACACAATGACACACACACAACACACAAAGGCCTATGTTTATATGCACAGACACACGCATGTGTGCACACGCAGCCTGCCAGCCTTCCAGCCCGGGCCCCTGGGCAGCTGCCCCTCTGCAGGCCTGCGCTGTCAGGGGGCCTGGTGAGACTCATCAGGGCAGCTCAACAGTGATAACGATTTCCAGAGCCAGCAGAAGGGAGCCTAATCCGCAGTGAAAAGCTGACAGGGCGGGCGCCTCTGCGTGCCTCCCGCCGGTTCCTACTAACTCAGCCCGGCGCGGGGAGGTGGCAGACTCTTTGTCCCCTCAAGCCATGTCATCTCGTCTCTAATGATGCCAACGTTTTGACAAAGCCGAGCAACACAGCCAGTAGGTGTGAAGTTGGAATTAATTTTCTTTTGGAAGGTCAAGTGAATTAATGAGCGTTTGGCTGGCTTTGTATTGTTCTTTCTTTTTTTCCTTTTTTTGCAAGATGGAGAGGGAAAAGAGAGAGAGAGAGAGAGAGAGAGAGAGAGAGAGAGGGACGGACACTCTTTCCTGGAGCGGTTTTGCTCTTCCGTCTCCTCCCGCAGAGGATGTGGCCCGGTTTCCAGGAGACCCCCCGGGCAGGCAGATAGGCTCCATGGGGCCCGCCTGGGAGGGCTGCATTCACCCCTGCATTTGGACGGTCTCAGCGTTGCACCCACCGTGGGGGACAGGGCGGGAGTGAAAAAGAATAAAATGCACTCCTCAGCCTTTCACCAGTTTAAACAGATAAAAATGGAGAAGAACAAATAGGTTTCCTTGTACCTGCCGGTTCTGATTGATTAGTAGTGGCTGCGCGCAGCTGCGTGGGAAAACAATGGCGGCCCCCGTCGCACTCGGAGGGTCCCGATCGATTAGCCATGTCTGCCTGGGACACCACCTGCGGCATCCGCGGCGCCCAGGAAGCTGGGTTTTGTTGTTGTTGTTTTAAAGAAATACATACAATTCAGCGTGTTAAAAAATAAGTAAGAAACTCAGGAAATAAGTATATTTAAAGCATTTTAAAGAAGGGTCCGTAAGGAAACTTAAGGAAGAAACTGCATGTAAAGCGGGAATTGAAAGCTCGAATGCCTTTCGGAGCCAAGACGGTGATAGACATGATGGGTGGGGCCTCCGGTGTGCTGGGAGCGTGTTTCTCATTTAAAGACGGGAGTTGCGTCTTCATTCAGTCAATTCCCGCAGTGGAAGAGGGTGGGGCAGGTACTGTCACATCTACCAGGTTTTTCTTTTTCCCCCTGAGAGAAATCAGAAATGTGGGTGCTTTTTTTCCCTCAGTGTGAAATCCCTTGATTTTTACCGTTGCCAAAAATTCTTTCTTTCTTTTTTTAGATCATTCTGTAGGCTTCAGGATATCGTGGATTCATCCAGAAAACAGCCAGTTTGAACCTCTCTTTTGGAGTAAGCTGAGAGTAGTATGGGAGAAAGCTCTGGTGATGGTGTTTGGGGGGATTCCACATCTGTTTTCCCCACCAGCCTTCACACTCACTGAGAGCAGAAAGCGTGTGTGTGTGTGTGTGTGTGTGTGTCTGATTCATGACTCTGTGCCCAGCACCTGCATGCCTGACACACACTCACACTCAGTAAGTACATATTAAATTAATACATGGGTGGACCAAATCCCACCCTAACCTATAAAGTCACAACAGATTGCCCAAATGTTTCCCAGCTTTTAATAACACATTACCCTCTCTGCCTGAATTCTCAAAGGTAAAGAATATTTCCCCTTATTCTACCTTCGGTGATATGGATCCAGTCTGTCAGGATTCACATCTCAGCCCCACCTCTCACTAGCTCTGTGACTTTAAGCCAGTCACTGCACTTGTCTGAACACCGGTCTCCTCACTTGTAAAATGGGGCTTATCATGGTACCTACCTTCTACCTCACCGGGCTGTTGTAAAGGATTAAACTAGGTGAACCTGTGATATATCTTGTGAATGAGGAGAATTTTGAGAGTGGAAAGCAACACTGTTAGTAATTGCTCTGAGACACCCAGTATAACCAACCTGGGGTTGCTGCATAAGACCTGGAACGTAAGGTCACCCTATGCTAATAAACTTGTCAATATAAAACCCTTAGGACAGTGTCTGGCACCTGGGACTCAGTGGTGTTAGCTGACATCATGCGAAGACCACCATCAAGCTTTTGTTTCACTGTCTTTTAGTCCTCTGCAGTGTGAAGTGGTGGAAAGAGCTTAGGTCTTCAAGTTCAAGGTTTTCAGTTCTGCTGCCTCAGTTCAGCCAAGATCTAGTTGAACACCTATTTTATGCCCTGCCCTGCACTACACAGGTGGCAGCTGAGCCACAGATTGAAGATTGGTAATGATTTTGGCAGGCAGCATGTATAGAGACAGAAATGGTGACTTTCTAGCAAAGAGAACAGCTTAGAGCTTAGACCAAAGGTTAGTGTCCAGGTGGTGGGCATGATCCAGTCAGGACCAGACCCTCAAGGTCTGCAGGTATGAAGGGTCCCTGAGTCTGAAAAATGAAGCTCAAAAGAGGGTGTGCATGGGCTTTGGACATGTTTATTGTCTTTTACATCATCTGTGGAAGACCTGCCAAGAGAGGCTTGTGCACCAAGACGCCAACATGAAAACAACTTATTTTCCCGGGAAGAATCTCAAAGACCAGTGACCCAATTACCAGATCATATTTTAAAAGGATGTTGTAAAATTCCCTTGTTAAAAAAAAAGGGAGGAGAGAGAGAGTCACTCCCATCCCCCTTATTTTATTACTATTTATTATTATAGAGCTTCAGGGACAGAGAAGGCAAACTTACAAAAACAAACTCTCCAAAGAAAATTAAGCCTACTTTCTAATCTGGGAAAACCCAGTGGGATTTAACTGAGATAAAATAGTGGTCTCCTGTCCGAGTGCCCCTCCAGTGATTGCTTGGCAAGCATGACATGTGCTCATGTCCACCCTCCACATTTGTTCATCTGTTCCTGTCGCCCAAACAGAAGGATGCCGATGGGGCAGACATGCAGCTCCCTTGTGGTGAGAAATAGCTGGGTGCCCCTCAAACCCTGAACCTTTAGAACAGGATGCTAGCAGGGTCTGTCTGACTTGCTTTCTTCCAGCTTGTGGGTTTCTCAGAAAGATGCCAGCCCAGAAATAGGAATGGCTCTACATGCCCTTACAGAATGTGAGATAGGCTTTCTTGCAAATTGTGTCTGTTCAAAGAAGATTTTCCCGTGCCCCCTTCTTGAATATGATTGACTCTCCCCTTTCTCTTGCTGACAATTGCAGCCCAGATAGAAAAGCTTATGCTATATCATAGCTCATTTGATTTGTTCTTTCATTGATCAAGAATTTAATGAGTGTATATTATGTGCTAGACACTGTTCAAGACACTGGAGATACAGCAATGAGCAAGGCAAGACCCCTGTCCTCATGGAGCAGACATTCTCAGGCTAAATATTCTCCTCTCGTTTATCTGCTTGATAAGTTCTTCTTTATCCTTCAAAATCCAACTCCAAGACCACATCCATCCCCCCAAATTATTCTGTGACTGCCTCCCCCTTGGACAAACTGACTCCATACTGCTTAGCCACTGCTTGCCTGGTCTCTTTTGAGCTTGCAGCTTTCTGCCTCATAGTCTGGTGAGTAGCTGATTTGCCTGCACAGTAGTTAGTGTGGGCAACTTGCTATTGGAAGGGCAAGCTCTGGGATCTAACACCCTGGATTTGAAGTCTAGTTCCTCTACCTTTATCTGTGTGAACTTGAGCTATCAACTTTGCTTCCCTGTGCCTTCATTTGCTCATCTGTAAAATAGGAGTCATTACCATGCCTACCTCATAGGGTTTCTAAGAGTATTAAAGGAGATCATGAATAAATGACCCATTTAGCACAATATGTGGGGCATAGTAAGAGCTCAAAAATATCATCTGTTATTAATCTTTTATTAACAAATTTAATTGGGCACTATGGTAGAATCACTATTATTACCAGTGGCTAGTTCTCCTTTTTTTTTTTTTCCTAAGCAAACAAGAGACTACACTTTGCAGCCTCTTTGTAACCAGGAAAAGCTGAGTGACAGGTTATGATGAAAGAAATATTAACAAATAGCATGTGTCACTACCAGGCTGAAATAGTAAAAATTTCCTGCACAACACTTCATAACCTGTCTTCCCCTGCTACAGAAACTGACGAATCCCACAGTAAAACAGCCAGGAGGGCTGTTCCAGCTCCGCTGTTCTAAGAGTGGATGTTTTTGGAGGATGCTAGGAAAGCCAACACTTGAGTGTACCAAAATATACACCCATGGCGAACTACATTTGAGCCTATTATTGTATCTGGAGCTTGGGAAAGCCAGGAGATTCATCCATAACTCAGCAAGACCCCAGACATCACTTGGCTTACCTTGGCCACTGACGGCAGGCACACTTGTGTGCTAGGTGATCGATATCAGAAAGAGGAAAGATCTGGAAACAAAATGTGTAGGCCAGCAGGGTTACCATAGCTACTATGTTTTAGTCACTCTCTGTGCAGCAGTAGTATTTGAAAGGTTCTTTACAAACCTTATACCATTTTATTCAGTTCTCATAACCACCCTTAAACATCAGTGTTCATTTTGCTGGTGAGGGAACTGTCTCAATGGGGTGAAGTCCAATGGGCAGAAGGCTGGTAAGTGGCAGAAGTGATGTTTGAACCTTGGCTTGTCTGAAGTTCAAAGCCCTTCACCAATGTGTCTGTTCTGGAACCAGCTCCCAAGAAGAGCAAGGAAAATTAATGACTGCTAGAGGCTTTGGGACCTTAAACACCTTGGTTCTGATCCTGACTTCCCCCACCTCCCAACCCCAGCTAGCTGTGTGACCCTTGGCAAATGGCTTCATTTCTCTGAGCCTCTATTTTTCAATCCGGCAAATGAGACCACAAAGCCATTCTGTCTTACTGCGAATATTTTATAAGGGACACATGGGAAGGTGTGTAGTGCAGGACTTGGCAGGTATTAACCACCACGGCACCATGAATTCTCTTTTCTCCTCCCATCAGGAAAAGAAGAAGAGGGAGCATTTCCTTCCCTCCCTCCCCTCCTCACCACCCCTGACCATGAGAAACTCAGAAAAGGAGGGAGAGCTCCCTTCAGAGGGTCTCCTTTCTTGGCAGCCACCTTTGAATTTCTCAGCTATCATTTGGAACTTGGCGTTCACACACCTATGATAGATGAGCAGGGAATATAAACACCTAGTTAGCATTTAAAACCGCTGGTTGGAATTGGGAGGGAGGATAGGCTGAGGTCCATGGTCTTAAACAGAGAAAGAATACACATTTCCATTAAAATGAAGGAAAAAAAAGGTGAACAGAAAAATAGGCTGCGGGAAATCATTGGAAAGAGTCATTTGACCTGCTTGAAAACTTTAATTGCTGGTAATGGCCAACCGGTTGGGTGGTATTTTATTAACCTTAATAGATTTTTACAGGATAATTCTCATATTGCTCTGCAAGAGCCTCGGGAATTCATTAAATATTAAGAAGTCATGCTCTGGGTTGTTCAGTTACAGATGGCTCCCTGATGAGGTTTCCCACAAGTTAGAGACCTGGAGAATACAGGTGGGCAGGCATGGATGGATGTTCCCTGTCAGCCCCAGCAGGGGGGACAGTAAAATAATAATTGTGGGTGTTTGCTGTGTGCTTACTATATGCCAGGCACTATGCTAAGCACTGTGTGTGTGTGTGTGTGTGTGTGTTTTAATGCATACCATAATCCTATAAGGAAGGTACTCTTAGCATCCCTATTCTACAGATGAGAAAACTGAGGCTTAGATTTCAAAGGTAGTGAGAATGGAGAAATAGTAGCCAGGCTTTGAAATCAGGCAGATTTTTTTTTTGAAAGGTTTTCCAGATCTGCTTCTTATTAGCTGTGTAGCCTTGAAAAAATCACTAGGCCTTTTTGTGCCTCAATTTCCTCTTTTTATGAACCTGGGGATCATCCCCATTTTACAGGTGAAGAATTGAGATCCAAGCTCAAAGAGCTAATAAAGGGTGGCGCCAGAACTCATTAGATGCTCTTGAATTTGGTCTGATTACTTATTACTGCATGAAGAAAAAACGCAGAACTTATCTGTTTGAACCAGTCATTTCATCTCGCATATGACTGTGTAGGTCAAGAAATTGGAAAAGGCTCAGCTGGGTGGTTCACCTGTGATCTGCATGGAGTTAGCTGTGGAAATTAGGGTTGGAAGTTCATTCACATGTGCTTCTCTTTCTCCATAAGACATTTCATCCTCCAGGTCTTCTCCCTGTGGCTTGTGCTTCCTCATAGCCTGGTGGTGTCGGGTAGTTGGACTCCTTATAGGGTGTTTGACTTGTACCAAAACGAGGATTCCAAGAGACAGGAAGTAGAATCATCACTTCTACCATAAACTATTGGTCAAAGCAATTACAGATCACCTGCTTCCCAATTCAATGAGAAGAGTTGTAGATCTCCCTCTCGATGGAAGGAATGTCAGAGAATTTACAGCCATATTTAATCAATCTCACTGATACATAGTAAGAATCCAATAAATGATAGATTTTACTTAGAAAAAAATCTAAGAGGTGAAAGAAGCCCCAAGTATTTCAATGTTGATGGAGTGTGGAATGGAGTTTGAAGTTCCAGGGTTCAGCGTGGTGGGAGAGGAGTCCAAAGAGAAAACCCCTCCAAGCCCTTGGGTACCACATGTAGACATGTTTCTTTCTGGAACTATGAAAGGAGCCTCGAAAGAGGATGGGCCCAGGGAGTTTTGCATTTTGAAAGTCCAGACTGTTGCAGTGGGGAAGATGAGTGAGCAGATTAAGACTAGACACAGAGAAGCTTTCACATCATTCCAGACAGCAAGACTCAGATTTAAGGCAGTCGAGGTGAGGACATGAACAAGAGAACAGCTGAAATAGAAATTTGAAGCATAAAGGGAATGGAGGAGAGGGCCTAATTTCCGGCTCCCAGCCAGAGTGGGAAATTTGACTTAGGCAGTAAAACACTAGGAAAATATATTATACACAAATGTATCCTTAATTTACAGCTTGGGTGTGAAAATAATGCCCACAATTTGATGAAATTGGAATTTCTGTATCCCTGGAAAGCACTGGAGTGACCATTTCTTCCAGTGCCCCTCTAGTTTTCCAGTGGAGGGCACCGTGAGCTCATCTCAACAGGAAGCAGGAGGAGGTCGCCAAGTAAGTAGTAGTGTGTAGTTGTTTTACTAGTGGTTCCAAGTCTAAGACAAAAAGAAAAATCCTAATTATTTAACCACTTATCATCCTGAATCTAATGAGAACTTCTGTATATTGTGCCATTGGCCTGTGCCAAACGTTGAGTTAAAAGCTGAAAACATATTATATTATTTTATTCTCACAGCAATCCTAGGAGAATTAGTAAGACCATACCCATTTTGCAAGTGAGAAAAACTGAGGCTTTGGTTTATTTAGCTAGTGACTGGCTGAGACCCAGGGGTCTGTACTCTTAAATACCATGCCAGAATTCCGCATTCCTCAAACACCCATCTCTCATCATCATCTGCACACCACCTATATTATGATTAACTTAATATTATTTTTAATTAAATAAATGTTAACTTACTTCAAATAATAATGTGATACATATCCACCAATCTGTAAATATTAAAACAGAGTACGGGCATTCAAATAAGTGCTGTTTATACAATACTATGCATTGAGTGCAAGAAGTCAGCACAAAAGAGAACTTACTCTCTGCGTTCATTTCTATGAGGTTCAAGAGCAAGCAAACTAGTCTATGGGGATAGAAATCAGAGTAGAGGTTGCCTTTGGGAGTCAGGGGTGGGTGGACAGTCTGGAAAAGGACATGATGAAACTTGGCAGAGTGACGGCAATGATTTAAATCTTGATTGGGACCTTGGTTACTTGGGTGTAACATTTATCAAAAGTCATCAGACTGTAAACCTGAGATCTGTGCATTTTATTGCATGCAATTATACTTCAATTTTTAAAAGACCTCTAATTTAGACATTCGACATTATCTTCACAGGAGGTTCAACGTAGACTCACATGGAGGCACTGACTTCAATAACCTTAAGCAGGTGTGCCTTTTCTAAACATTTGTAATACATAAGGATTGATTATTTTGTATCTAGCTTGATTTTTCTGTGTTGCACTTTTGTGTAAATATTTTAATTTTTCAGGTGTAAACATTTAAAATATGCCATACTTTCTGTTAAGAAGGATCGTCTTGCTGGAAAAAAGTCGTAGACACTGTCACTAAGATGTTGTGTAACCTTAAGTGAACCTTTTTTTCTCTTTAGTTTGTTTCTTCGTGGGTGACGACGGATACATCAGGTTGGAGTGGTGCCCACATACAAATGCAGGTGATGGTAAAAGCATCTTGCAGATACAAAGATGATATAGAAACGTGGTTAATATTATAGCATATAAAGTGCCTTCCTTACTTAAGAGCAAACAATTTCCTGATTAACTGAAACCTGTGACCGTCCATTCATTCACCTATTCAGCTAACACTTGAGTGCCCACGATGTGCCAGGCTCTATTCTGGGTAAACAGCACACTGCAACAAAAGCAATGAGAGAGGTAAATTGATTGTATATGGAAAATACTGAGCACTTCGTCTGTACTCCATAAAGGATGGCTGTTATTGTTACTCTTAATCATGATTGGAAAGAAAACAAATTATCAAAGATAATTATAGTGTCGGGGCAATAGGGAGAGGTTGGTTAACCAACACAGAATGATAGCTAAATGGGAGTAGTAAGTTCTAGTGTCCCATAGCACTGAAGGGTGACGATAGCTAGCAATACTTTATCATATAGTAGATTTCAGGTAGCTGGAAGAGAAGATTTTGAATGTTCCCAACATTGAAAAAATGATAAATATTTGAGATGATGGATATGCTAATTACCCTGAGTTGATCATTCTACCTTGTATGCATGGGAATCAAAATATCTGTACCCCATACATATGTGCAATCATTGCATGTCAATTTTCTAAAAAGACAATTAGTTTTGCTTCATTCTCCCTCACCCATGAGTTTCCAATATTTTCCTTTTCCTTAAATCTCCAGTCCAAATATGGAATTATAATACGAGCAACAGACCTTCTTTTGAGGCTCAATCACTCCTTTTAACATTTGTTCAACAAATATATGGGATTCTTACTATGTAGCAGAGACTATTCTAGTTGCCGAGGATACAGCAGTAAATAAAATAAATTCAAAAATCCTCTGTCTCTGCAGATTTTACATTAGTGAGGGGAGAGAAGGAGACACTAACCAAGTAAGCAAGCAAATGTATTGTTTGCCACTTAGTGTTAAGTGCTATGGAGAAAATAAATAATGGAAAGCTCATATGGAGTGCTTGGGTGAGGCATGTGTGGCAATTTTAAGTAGGGTGATCAAGCAAGGTCTCATTGACAGGTGAGTTTTAAGTCAAAATCTTAAGGAGTTTGGGGAATTAGTCATGCAGATATTTAGGGGAAGAGTATTCTAGGTAGAGAATACAGCAGGTGCGAAGGCCACTGGTGTATTTGAAAACAAGGAGGATAGTGGGGCAGGAGCAGAGTAAGGCAGAGAGGAGAAGGGAAGAGATAAGGTCAGAAGATTCCCTGGAAAATGTCCACCAGCCTTGTCATGCTAGTGGGCCTCAGCTGCCCACATACTATTGTACACCACTATCTCAACTGCTCCTCATGCTTCCCCTGTGAAAGCCAACTGAGGCAGCTTATAAGTGAAAACTGTGCAACTTATCTGAGTCTGGAATTGAGGTTCCAAAGCAGTGTCCAGGCTCTCTGAAATGACTCACAGAATTTACAAAAGTGCACAAGACCTTTTCACTTTTTTTAGGGAAACAGAGAACCTTAAAATTTGTTGGACACCATGTGAACTACATTTATCAAAGAAGTACACAGTTTCCACATTAGATTATGTTGCATTTATTTTGCTCTAAATTCTACTTTTTCTGATATCAATATGGCTGCTTCTGCTTTTTCTTTTTTTTGCTTAGTGTCTGCATGATGTATCTTGCTCCATCCTTTTAAACTATCTATCTTATTATATTTAAAGTGAGTCTCTGTCTTTTACTTGGTGTGTGTAGACCATTTACATTTAATATCATTATTGATATGATAAGATTTAAGTCTGTCATTTTATTACTTTTGTTTTGTTTATTCCCTCTATTTTTCATTCCTGGATTTTCCCTTTCTTGTCTGCCCATAGGTTAGTTGAACAATTTTTAATATTTCATTTTAATTTACAGTATTTTTGAGCACATTGCTGGGCAAATTTTTAGTGGCTGCTCTGGATATAGAATTTAGAGTTGACATTTCTTCCAGTGCTTTACAAATGTGACACTTCCTTCTGTCCTCCATGATTTCTGATTTAAAAAAATCCACTATCGCTTGAATCGTTATTCCTCTGTTATTTCTCTGTGGCTGCTTTTATTTTTTTAAATTTTTTTAAGTTTCATAAAATTGATTATAATGTAGCTCGGTGTGTATTTTTTAGGTTTTTCTTGTTTGGGGTTCAGTCTATTTCTTGAATATGGAGGTTTATGTGTTTTGCCAAATTTGAAGTCTTCATCCATTTCTTCAAATACTTTTTTTTTTTAGTTCCACACTTTCCTCTTCTCTGGAATTTTGATGAAATTAATGTGGTGAGATCTTTTAAATTATCTAACAGGTCCCAGGCTCTGTTCCTTTTTTAAAATCTCTTTTTCTCTCTATTGTTCAGATTGGCTAGTTTTTGTTGATTTATCTTCAAGTTCACTTTTGCTTTCATCTGTCATCTCCAATCTGCTAGTGAGATTTTTTGTGCAGGCCAGTGTATTTTTCGGTTTCAAAATTTTTATTTGATTCTTCTTTATATCATTTATTTCTTCCCTGAGACTTTCTATTCTTCCTTTTGCTTCAAGATCTTAATTGCTTGTTGCAGCATTTTTTATGATCACCGCTTTAAATTCTTGTCAGATAATTCCAGCATCTCTGTTGCCTTGACGTTCCAGCCTATTGACTGTCTTTTCTCATTTGAGTTGAGATTTTCACGGCTCTTGGTGTAAGTGATTTTGTATTGTATTTTAGATATTTTCAGTATTACGTTATGTAACTCTGGTTCTTACTTAAATCTTATATTTTAGCAAGTAGTCAAGCTGTTGAGGTTCAGAATATACCTTCTGGCCCATTTCTGTGGGCCCTGGTTTGAGCAGCAATTTAGTTTTCAAAGCCTTTTCAACACTGTGCTGATATGCCACTTGTGTGCTACCCAGAGGTCAGTATGAAGTCTGGGTAATATTTTCCTCCGTAGTTTAGTTCTGAAAGGGTTTTGTCTGTTCATTCTGGTTTGTTTCATGCATGCTGCTTGGGAGCAGGCTGAGGACTTTGTACCCAGATTTATTTATGTACTTTTCACTCCATACAAAGATTTAAAGAATCCCTTTCTTGAGCTCCCGTCTCTCTGTAATCCTCCACCCTCTGCACTCTGTTTGGGGGAGGATGGTGTACCGTATCCTTGTCATCATTTGGGGATAGTTAACAGGGCTGCACCCTATAGCCTCTGTACTCATAGTGCCTAGTGAGGGTGGGGAGGGCACTGTCTACACTAGCTTTAACACGGGGCAGTGAAAGATCAAAAGCACCCCTCAAAAGCACATAATGGGAAGGAGAAGGGGTCCTTCCGTGTGTGTGTGTGTATGGCGGGGATGGCCAACAGGGCTCTACCCCGTCATCTCTGCAGCATCTGGTGGGAAAAGGGAAGGATGTGACTTCTTTCATGGAGTTCACCTAGAATAGAGCAGATGTGGTCAAAAAGGCTCTGCCCCTTCCTCCGTCCTTTGACTAGAGAGAGTACCTTTTTCTTGGAGCATTTTTTGGGGGGTGGGGCAGCTTGTAACCATTGGTGTTTCTGGATTGTGAGCTATTCTAGTGCCCAAGTTTATCCGTATAGAAGGCTGAGGTTTCCTGACAGCCCATTTTCTTTTCTCTACTTTCAGAGTCCTCTGATATTTGCTTTATGTATATTTCCCATGAATGCTAATTGTATTTAGCAGGAGGAACAGAGTTGTGTGAGCTTATCCCATCTTGTCTCCCTACATTCATTCAGATAATTCCATGTCTTGAGAAACTGGGTTTTTGTAAGTGGCTATGATACAAAAGCAAGTTATCTGTTGAAAATCAAGGCAGAACAGGAAATTAAAGCGGTGGTGACCAATCTGATTCCAAGGTTTGAAAAAGTTTAGGGTCCAACAGGTGCACATTACCAATAGTATATAATTCAGAGTATTTAAGTATAATATAATAATAATTTTTTCTTTCAATTTTTGTGCATTATGTTTTCAAAAAGTACTAATTCATCAGGGTGTACATGCTTACTAAGTATTTTGGAGTCAGTGACTTCATAAACAGAATTGTTAAGGGCTCCCTGAAAAAACAAATTCCTAGGCTGCTAGAGTCACCGTGAACTGAGAAAGTTTGGGAACCTCTGGTCTAGAAGAAAGATCTATTCTAACTCAGATGCAAACAAATGAATTAACGCAGAGAGAACTTTGAAGGCAAGCAAGCCTTTGCACTTCTCTGGAGTGTTGGGATGGGGGTAGGAGCTGGAGGAGGGGAGGAGACACACAAAACAACACAAAACAAAGCTTGTGTGCTGGTCCATTAAAAAAAATCCGCTTTGAGCTTTGTTACTGCAAAGCTCTTTATCTGAGGAGCTCAAAGAGCTTTATTACAGGTAAATATCCTTGTCTCCAGCTGCTAATAGGAGAGGCCAGGCCCAGGGAGATTAGTGGAGAATGCCTATTTAAGGTCACATAACAGTCAGTGACAAAGTGGAGACTCACAGAGTGGTCTGTAATGGGATTTGTCTGCTGTCTATTGTATCAGCCTAAGACGCTGGGTGTGTGAGGGCAAGGCTCAACACGGAAGCTTGCAGGAGACAGAGTGTCTTAGCACGGCAGAGTGCAACCACAGAAGGGACCCTGGGGGTTACTGAAGATGCCCCTTTTGTTTTCCAGACCTCACCCTGAGGCTCCAAGAGGGCAAGTGATTTGCCAAGTTCGTCCAGCCTGCTTTTGGCAGACCGAAAGTAGAATTGAGAGCTCCTAACTCCCACCTGCTTCTCTCTCTGAGTTTTCCTAGTTCTCAAGGGATTTGTCCAGAAAACCTATTAAGGAAATTCAATTTCTCTAAAGTTGGCTCAGTGGAACTTGAGTTGGATCAAAGCTGGTAGCCAGAGCATTGGTAAGGATTTGGAAAGAATTAGAGGGGAGTGGTAAGCGCACTTACTCAGAATCTTGGCTCTGTAGGGGACTGGTGTGAGACCTGGGATCAGACCTCGGTGTCCCCTTCTGCAAAATGGGGCTATTCATAGTGTCTATCTCATGGAGTCCACAGAGTCCTTCCACGTGAAGTGCTTATCATAGAGCTTCATGCCTGGAATTTCTCAATGTTGGCTATTTTCATAGCCATGGGAGCAGACTGTCCAACTTGAAATATTTGGGATGGGGTCTACCCAATCTTCTATAATTTACCATTCTTCTATCATTTTTTTTCTAAATCCACACTAATGTTCAAGCTTTTGATCCAACTAAGGTTGACAGAAAAAAATGTAGGACACCCAAATACATTTGAATTTCAGATTAATGACAAATGAGTATGTTTAGTATATCTCAAATAGCACACAAGATATACTTACACTAAAATTTTAATCATCATTTCTTTGTATTTAAACTTATCTGGAATTTTATATTTTTAATGGCTAAATCTGGAAGCCCTAGCAGTGAGCCACTCTTAGGTCTCAAATTTTGGTTCTGGAAAAATGTTTGTCGTAACTTCCATGCTTCACCTAAAGAGTTAAGGCAGTCAGGATTTAATCTGTGACTCTGATTTTTTTTTTCATGTAGTGAGAATGGAGCTAGAAACACCCTCTCAAAGCTCAGCCACACCGTGGTTCAGTTTCCCAAACTTTAGCAGCACAATGGATTGGAATAAGGAAAGAGAAGAAATTTGTAATGTAAGTAATTATTTTAATTTATAGGATGATGATTATTGCTAGTTCCAGAAACTTCTGGGAAGAGAACCCAGATAAAAAGCCTCAAAGATGTGCTACCAGAACTATTGAAATTATAGTGAAACTAGTGAAATTATAAGGATGTCCAGATTCATGCAGCTAAGACAGATGAAGAGAAGATCTGTAGATGTTTAAATTTTGGGGGATGAAGCTAAGTAGGTAGGTTTGGAAGGTGTCCTGACTTGGAAATTAAGGATGATGAAATCTTTCTATGACAATGTATTGTTCTGTCAAATGGGGTGATACACTTCATCCTTGTCTCCTCACTTCTCCAAGTAACCTTTACAAAAATAGGTCTCTAGGCTGGTAATTAACTTACTGGTTAATTCTGATTCTGGAACATGGCAGACACATAACTTTTAGCTTCTATTTTACCCAGGTTAACCACACATAGAGAATTTTACCGGAGTACCCCAAAGTCGAATGGCTTATTGCATCATGTAGCTCCTTGACCAAAGTGCTGTAAGTTCTTGGGAAAGTCACTGACTCCCTATGCAAGTCTACAGCCTGGTGGCACTTGCCCATCTCTCCCTGCTGCCCTGTAAACTCTTATTTTACAGACTAGGAAGCTGAGAATCTGAGAGCAGCTGTGGTATGCATGAGGGCGGACAGTATTATGCCCATAACGCAGATGGGAAAATGAAGAGGCAGAGAATTTAAGTGGAAAAAAAATCTCTCTGAGCCTCAGTTTCCACATCTGTAGAATGGAGCTAACCCTACACCCTTTACAGGGTTGTCATTATGCTACACATAAAGCTCTTAGTGCAGTGCTTAGCTGATTTACCTAGCCATCACTAGTGTGCATTAGATCAGTATTACAACTTTTTAAGATCCCTCTAAAAACCAGTAAGAATCTGTCAAATAAAATAGTACAAATCAAAATTTTATTGCACCTTCTATTTATTTGTATCAATGTACTATGTCTCTATTTGTAGGTAGATATAGATGATGACACAGATATGATAGACAGACATATAGAGAGATGGGTGGATACATACATAGATGGGAATATATACATATATATATGCACATGTATATGTGATACT
Source organism: Lepilemur ruficaudatus (assembly GCA_963574885.1). Classification (NCBI taxonomy): domain Eukaryota; kingdom Metazoa; phylum Chordata; class Mammalia; order Primates; family Lepilemuridae; genus Lepilemur; species Lepilemur ruficaudatus. Next base: position 64,685 of record CAUYRT010096871.1, read on the forward strand.
GTCCTTTGGTCCCTTGATACATTTAATAAATTTAAGTATGTCAAACCCATGTATGTTCAAACCATTGAACATAAAGTGCATTAAATAGATTCAATGAAAGAAAACAGGCATATGAACTGCAAGTTCATTCCATTGGCCTCTCTGATTCCCACCCTGCTACAGAGCTGCAGTTGGGCATAAAATAGTTGTATTTACTGAGCCTGGGTGAGTCTCACCTACTTCTCTCCCTTCCTGCTGTTCCTGTCACTCTTGCTTCTCTGAGCATCTCCTGTCTTAGCAATAGGGGGCTGCATTCCCAGCTTGACCCCTTGGGGCTTTCCAGAACCTTTTTGCTTAAACATATGTTGACCTAGGTCTTCTTCCTTGGGTGAGTTATGCCACAGGCAGCAATCTCCAAGTCATAAATTAACCTGCAACCCCATGCAACTGTCTGCTGGTGATGTGGACGTTGAAACTGTGTCTTTTTCAAACTGGATGGACAAGGGCTCTCTAAATTGTGTCGGCTGACAGCTCCCTCGCCGCTGCCCGCCTGGCTGGCTTTTCTGTGCCTCTCTGTTTGGTTTCATCTTTATTTAGCCTCATGCATTCATGACAAAGATAAAAGGACCCCATCAGAGTTCAGGAAGCCAAGGAAAGAGAAGGGGCTTGATTTCAGCACCTGACACATAGTAGGTGTTCTGCACATAGTTGCTAAGTGAGTTGGTGCCTGTAAAAAGCATGCCATGGTGCCTTCTATTATTACTGTTATTTTTCTCCTTATTCTCAGAGCCCTCTTCAGCCTGGTTTCTCCAGGCTCTGCAACAGGGTCTGTCATGCAAAAGGGTGTCAATCCACTGGGGAATGGATGGATGCTGGGTGAATTCCAGGAATCAGAACTTCTTCTTTATGGATCATTTTTCTTTCTTCACCCAAATTTTTGTCTTGTAGCCTTCTCTCAAACTGCTCAGCTGAGCTGAGTTGTGGTCAGGGTCTCAGATAAATGTATTGGCCCAATGTTCCTCTCCCCTCTCTTTTGCAATTTGAGGGGATTCCTTTATATCTGTCTTCCCTTCTCCTTCTAGGAGGTCAAGAGAGAGCAGGTTTCCTTATGAGTTTGAGTTGATGAATTTGTGAAATATTAATTAGCACCCTAACAATATTTAGGGTTAGCAACCCACCAAGAAGTTAAGCCCTCTTGGTCCCATCCTTCCTGGAGGATCAAGGGAAGCCACCAAGATTTTGAAGACCCCCCCAACTCAAGACCAACAAAACTTTCCTTGTACCAGAATGATAATGATGTCAGAGCCCACTTTTATGGCATCTGTAATTAACAGAGCACTCTCCTTTTCTTTTAGCTTGGTTGTTCCTCCTGATCAGGTCTGTGCATTGGCAGGAGAGGGGCTATGATCAACCCATTTGTCAGATGAGGAAACTGAGTACAATGTGCAGGCAGTGTCTCTTCTCCTGAAGGTCTTATTTTAATGGGGTAAAATCAGAAGAGGCAGGAAATCATTTTGTAATAAAAGTAATCACCAGTGGAGCTATTACTACCAATAACACATATGCTGAACATCTTACATGCATTAATTCACGTAATCCTTGCAGCGACTGTCTGAAGTCTGGGCCAGAACTATCTTCATTGTACCAGTGAAGAAACTGAGGGTCATAGAGATTGAGTAATTTGACTAAGGTAGGAAGAAATGGTGATTCCAACCCAGGTCTGCCCAACTCCAGAACAGCGTGTATAACCACTACCCCGTTCTGAGTGGCCGTAGTTGTACTCTGAGACATTTTTAACCTGAGTGCTCAGACCCTCTAAGAAATCCAGGCATGAGCTTTCAAGAACTCATAAGCTCTTTGAAATTGCATTTGCAAATTTCACTGTGCACATTTAAAAAAAAAAAAAAAGAGTCTGTAGCTATCAATAGAGTATCAGGAGGTCCATGACACTAAAATTAGGGACCAGAGATTAAGGCAGTACCAGAATTGGAGCATGAAGAGTAACAGCATCTAATAACTTCTGATCCATCCAGTCGGTTACACTATTCATATGCTGCCACCAGATGCAGAGCTCTTTTTGACTTTGAAATCTGGGGCTTTACCCCATTGGCGATTAACTTTGGGCAAAACTGAGTAAGTGAGGGAGCCAGGTGATGCTGTAAATATTATAGGAAGCAAGAAGTAAAGCCAGTGGGGTCCAGTGTTCCTCAGGCCTGGAAGAGCAGGAAGGGCCCGGCTTGCCCAAGGATCAAAGGGACGGGGCCAAGCCTTCATCACCAGGTTTCCCCATCAGCACCGTTTAGGGCAGGAAGATGTCAAGGGGGAAGGCTTTCTTTGAAGTGTCAAGATAAGAACCGTCTCCACCTCCCTGTAGTGTGAAAGTCATTCCTCCAGAAGCCAGGGCAGGGTGTGAGGCACCTGGCTGTCTGCACGAGGGCTGGGAGGGACTTATCGGCTGAGGCAGACACCTTCGTGGCTCCAGGCTGTGTCTGGACCCAGCCAAAGATCTCCAGGGGACATCAAGCCTTAAAATATATGAGAGGCTGAGCTGTATTACCATTTTTCCAACCTTAAACTATCTTGGGCTGTACATACGCTGGCTTTAAACAGTTGAGTGCACATAACCTGCACTTAGATGAACAAGGTACACCTTGTCCCTTCTGGCTGGGCGAGCTTGGGCAAGTTACTTAGCCTCTCTGAGCCTTGGTTTCAATGAAAATTATAGTAATAGCCCCTACATATGAAGTTTATTTGAAAACTAAATGAGATTATGCAAACTATTTCCTTTCCAAAATATCTGCTGCATAAGAACATTGAAAAAAAAATATTCCTGACGTTTTTCTTTACTGTCCAAATTAACATACCTGGTCTAGGTGGGCTTTAGAGTCAGAAAGTCAGATGATGTGACGTTCTTTCCACAAATGGTAATTTTACCCAATTTTAAGTGCTTTGAGTTGAAGGATGAGATCCCATAGATCTTCCTTTTCCCATATAGGCATGATGTGGCGGCTAAAAGCAGACACCAGCATTTGGAAGATGACTTTACCACTTCATAGCCATATGGACATTGGGGAGTTATACGTAGCTTCTCTGTGTTGCTTTTCCTCATCTGTAAAACAAGGGCATTTTACATGTATTTCTTATTAGGATTAAGTGAGTTATCATGTTACCAGTTAGAACAGTGCTTAGCACACAGTAAGCACTCAGTAAGTGTGAGTTATTAATAGTTTGGGGCCCCTGCCGCCAGCATCCATAGATACAGTAACCATTTGTTGCATGGAACGTAGTGAGAAACTGAGGTGTACCCAACACTGAGTACCAGGATTTAAAAGCATCCATTGGCCTTGTCCCTAAGACACTTAAATTTTAATTGAAGAAATAAATATTCATCCATTCACTCATTCAATTAGAAAATTGGGGGGTTGAGTTAGGCCAGGCATTTATGCCCTCTATTATAGGGATAGCTTTGATGTGTCAAGCTTTTACTTTCATGCAGATTGTTTTCTCTGCCTGCAGCAACCTGGAACACTTTCGCTGCCCTTCCTTTTGAGCCTGATAACATGCTCAATCCTTTAGATCTCAGCTTAAATGCCACTTCTTCCAGGAAGCCCTCCTTGAACTCTGGATTAAGTTATGTTCCCCTATTTATACGCCATATACTCTACTTCCTCTACTATGTATGCATGACTGGATTAACGTCTGACTTCAACGTTCTTTAAATTCATAAGTGTAGGCTCCGGATCTGCCTTTCTTTTGTTACATCTCCAACATCTAACATGGTGCCTGGCACATATGGGTGTTCAAAAAACATTTGTGAGTGGATGAATCAAAGAAGGAATTTCTGAGTGTATATGTCTCCTGTTGAAAAGTAGTCTTAATTTTCTCAGGGCGTCCCAATGGTAAATGATACCTCCACATGGCACAGTTTAGCAGCGGTGAGCTCTGAAACTTTTAGAGCTCAAAAGACCCTCTGAGGTAGCTTGTTCAGGCTTATTGTTTTTCAGATGAAGAAACTGAGTCTAAAGAGATAAAGGCACCCTTCCAACTCTACTTAAGGGACAGAGCTGTGGCTACAACTCTGACCTTTTAGCTGCTATAATGTTTTGCAAGGAATAAAAGAGTGGAATACCTTCACTAAAGTCAATCATTCATTTAGCATAGAATAATCAGGGCTTGCCTGTGAGAGATGGAGGTGACTGAGGCCGTTAATTGAAACAAAGGAGCTTTCTTAATAGAGGCAGGCAATGGGTTAGATATATAGTAACAAAAAAATTAAAATTAAAACATGGGCTCAAAAAAACAAGGGCTCAAATCTTGTATATCTCTGGATATCCACAAAGTCTTCATTTCTAAGTGGGTGCAACAAAGGTTACTTATAGGAATTTCATATTTTATATGAAATCATGCATATATGGCATAATAAAGAATTGGGCTGTCCTTTGTCCCTGGTTGGAATTTCCTGATAATAGGATTGTCTTTGTTACTCATGAGCCCCTCAGATCATACCTGAGTTTATATTAAGAGATGAGATGATTCAGAATGGGGGCTGTCCACCCAGAGAGCCCAACCATGCAGTGAGAGAGTTGAAGCTTTGAGCCAGGCTAACTGACTGGGGGCGGGATTGGGGGGTGCTGATTAAGCTTGAGTTCAAACATGTGGCCGATGAATCAGTTAGCCATCCTTACGCAACGTAACTCCAATAAAAACTCCAGACACCAAAACAGCTAGTGGAACTTCCTGATGGGTGGACACATCGATGTGTCAAGAGGGTGACCGGCACTGGTTCCATGGAGAGGCATGGAAGCTCTGTGTTCGAGACTCTCCCAGACCCCATCCATACGCGTCCCTTCTTTTGTCTGGTCCTGATTTGCATTCTTTGTTATAAAATTGTCCTTGTAAGTATAGTGCTTTCCTGTGTTCTGTGAGTGACTCTAGCAAATCATCAAACCCAAGGAAGTCCTAGGAACTCGTGAATTTTTAGACTGCTGGTCAGAAGTGTGAGTGGCCTGGATACCCCCAAGCTTGTGGTTGGCAGCAGACGTGAGGACGGTCTTGTTGGGGAGTGTCCCCTTCACTTGCGGAGTTGGTGCTACCTGCAGGTGGTGGTTAGCATCAGAACTTCATTGTGGTAGAGCAGTATGTGGAGTACCCAGGACAGAACGATGGCCACACGGGTTGTGTCTTTATAGTGCAGCTTCCCGAATTCCCTTCCCCTGGTAGTCTCAGAACCCCTCTGCTCTGCTGGAAATGCTTTTCGAGTGTTTTGGTTGAGGTCAACAATGCCCTCTCCCCTCGACCACAGTAGCGGACACTTAACTGAAAGCAAAGTGTTCAGACTCTCCCAGGACTTCTCTCTAGGAAAGATGGTGCCTGTCGGCTGGAGAATGTGAGCCGTGGGTCTCCACTGGATGTCACGCTTGCCATGTGAAGGGAGTCTGCGGAGAGCTGAGAGAAAGAGAGTGAATCCATGAGCCTGGGATCAAATAGTACTTTGGAGAAGTTCCCAGTTACATGACACAATAAATTCACCATTGTCTTTCATTGTTGCTGTTGCTGAAGGTAATTTGAGTTGGGTTCAAAAGTAGGCTCAAAACCCCCAAGTTTCCCGTGTCATTTATAGCCATCAACCACACACACTGCTCCCTTCGGTGAATAATAATGTAGATGGTTACAGATTTTCTCTTTTTGGGAGAAATGAGGTCTAATACCTCTGCCCTGGAACGTGTGCTGGTCCTACTGACTTGTTTGACCAATAGACAGTAGCAAAAAAAAAGGTCCGGGACTTTTGACATTTGATCGAAAGAAGCCCTGAGCTTCTTCCCAGAATTCCTGGAACACTCACTTTGGGGTAAGACACTGCTGTGACAGAAGTCTGACCTCCCTGAGAACGGCACGCTCCAAAGACCCCACGGGGAGGCTCTGAGACATGCCCACCTGGCCCCCAGCTGTTCCAGCCCCCGGACTGTTGAGTCACCTCAATGGAGAAGCCAGACAATGTGTGAAGCAGAGACAAGTCATCCTTACTAAATCCTGCCCAAGTACCAGGCCCAGAAGAAGGGTTACAGGCCCTGGAGTTTTAGAGTGGTTGGTTAGGCAACAATAGGTAAATGAAACACGTTATAATGACAGTAGCCCTTTCCTCAATGGCTCCTATGTGCCAGGTACTTAAGAGGGACAATCTCATTGATTCATCAAAGCAACCTAAGGAGGTGGGTGCTATCATTAACCCCATTTTAGAGACAAGGAACTAAAGGTCAAAGAGACAAAGTCACATGCACAAGGTTACACGGCTTGGAAGTAATAGAATCAGGACGTCAGCCTCTTGGATTCCAGGACCCAAACTCTTAACCACCACATTCTGCTGCCCCCTGATTATGCTGTGAAAAGCAGCAGGCTGGCCCCCTTCTGGAATTCGGCCAAATCCACAGAGCTCTGACAGAGCCCTGGCAGTAACCAGCACACTCCAAAGGGGAGAGTTTATTCATAACCCTGTAGACAAAGTTAAGAGAAACTGACTAGCAATTGTGTGGAACTCTCTAGAAAATCAGGAGCACGCTACCCACCACCCTGAAGCCTTCAGGGTCATCGGGGCCTGGTAGGAGTGGAAGGAGAGTTACAACAGAATATGCAACCTTCCTTAGCAAAAGCATCAGTGCAAACCTGCCACCGGGAAGGGAGGGCGCACCCCACCCTCTGTCCCCCCTCTCTCCACTCTCCGGCTGGGGCCTTCCACTGGCCAAACTCAAGGGGCAGCCAGCAGGCAAGGGAGCCCATTGAGGCAGCCCACGCGGGTCAGTGTCTTGGGCACAGCGTGAACCTGAGCCACAGCACTGCGCTACTCATGTTGTCCCTAGTTTCCCAGACTTGGTACAGGTGGAAATGAGACATCCCAAAAGTCAGATGAAAATCCATGAGATATATTGTTCTCCTGAGGTTTCTGGAGTAAGTAACTAAACCCCAAACCCAACTCCATGGGTTTCTGTCACCTCTCCAGAGCTCATTTCCAAAAGGAAATAACACCTGCCCCCCAAACTCCACCTGCCGTGGCCACCTCTCTGAATCTCCAGCTGCCGGGGGCTGACAGTAAGTCACAGGAGCGTTCTGATTTCTCAGGGGAGAGCTGAGCGAAGTGAATGCAGAACTCCTCCAGGCCCTGCACAAAAACCCCGGTGCAGGAAGGTGAATGAGGTAAGCTGGACGGGGGAGGGGATAATAAAACCTTGTAGCCACAGCTCTTTCCAAGGGGAGGGCAAGATCTAAAGCAAGTCTTCTATAGCGAACACAGTCAACAGTCAACTAAAGAACTCCTGGGCTTGGCATGTGACTTCATTATATGCTTTTTGATTTCCTGGACTAGCAGACTGCTATTAATTAGTTTTTGTTCAAGTTAATCCAGCTTTTCATTCATTCTCCCACTAAGAGTTTAAGTTGGAAATGTCACTAACAACCTAGATAATTTAGTGTTCAGACCCTCCATGGCCAGGGAATTATAACTAATGAATAATATGCTCAACCAATTTAATTCTAGAAGCAGCTCATTAACATATCAAAAGACTTTAAAATGTGGACCTTCTTTGACCCTGAAATTTCCTGTCTAACAAATGTTTTTTTTTCCCTAAAGAAATAATTATGGATGTGTACAGATATTCAATTTAAAAAGTACTCACAGAATTATTGTTTTAGAGTGCAAAGACTGGGAACAAACTAATATTTAACAAAATAAAATAATAATAATGCTAATAGGAACAGCAATAACAATCAAATATATAGTGCTAGATACATAATGTTTCCTGTGTACCAGGCACTATTTTAGGTGCTTTACCTAGATTAGCTTATTTCATTCCCACAAAAACCCTATGAGGTTGGGGCTGTGATTTTGTCTGCTTTAGAGCTAGCAAAACCAAAGCACAGAAAAGGTTAAGCAATTTGCACAAAGTCACCCAGCTTGCCCGTGGAGCCGAGCAGGCTCATGCTTAACGTATCCCAGGCCCTCTGTTGCAGAAGACATGATCAGAAAACGTTGACCGGATGCTCAGTTTGCATGATCATTGAACCAGAAGAGTGACCAGCCATTCGGGTTTGCCGAGAACTGAGGGAGCACCCGGGTCTCTGGCCTTTCAATGCTAAAACCAGGACAGTCCCGGGGAAAACTGGGACAAGTTGGTTACTTAGGTGAGCAAGAAATAAAGTTTTATTCTCTCAAATCTCAGAGATTTCTAGATTAACCTGATACAATGGCAGAGCCTAGCCACTCCAAATTATTACAGGAAAAAGCTCAGGACTTAAAGGCTGAATGTCACAGCCTAAGCCTTTCTTCGGTGTATGATGTACCCTTGTGAACTCCGACAGCGCATTGTAACTCCCTGGAGAACAGTGTTTTGATCCATACACAAGAGATGACAGTTAAACCCACCCCACCACATCACTGTGAGGACTAAATAAAATGTAAATATTGTGAAAATTATTTGTAGCTATAAATCCAGATGTGTTCACTCATTAGCAGATATTAGCCAAGCTCCTACTGCATGTTGGTTACTCTGCCAGACTAGGAACGTCACGGTTAAATATCGGGGTAAACATCTTACACTCATGGGTCTTTTATTTTTGCAGGAGAGGCATTCATTAAACATACGCTTGCCGATTAATTAATACTGATCGGGATGTGTGCTCTGAAGAAGTCCAGGAGAAGGAAAGATCCATCCGATTTCTCCCCAGGGAGCGTGGAAGACTTGTTCCATCTTGTCAGTGCTTGAACAGAGACAATCGTGCTGAACATATTTTGGCCTTTTACTCGTTAGTAGTTATCCAAAGGCCCTGGAGCTTTTACATTTGTGCCTTTCACACATTCCTGTGTATTAAGATTTTTTTTTTCATAAAGAAGAAAAGCAGAGAAGCAGGAAACACACACACACAGAGACCCCCAAACCAACCTTTTTCTTCCAATAATTACATAGCTACGAGAAATCCTTCCAAGACATGCCGTGTAACTCTACCAAACCTATAAACTTGAAGCTTTGTTGGCAAGCAAGTCTATGCCAACAGCACATAAAACCCTTCCCGGCTGAGTGTCCCAACCATCTGAATTCATATGTAAAAATGTCTGGGCCCCTGAAACCCACTCAACAGAAGCCGCGAGCTTAGACATTGGCTCTCCCAAACCATTACAAATTGCAGACCCTCATTGGAAAAGTAGGGTCATCGTGGGGAAGGGAAATGGGGAATTATGGTGAGAGGGACCCGAGGGCAGGGGTGGGAAGAGAAGAGGTGTAAACTCCAGTCATGAGAATTGCTTGGGGGAGAGAGGGATTATTCGAAGGAAATTGCACCGGAAAATGTAACCTCGAGTAGGTGGCTGATGGTAAAATCAGTTTTTAGTGTGGGCAAGCTGCTAGACTCTAGAGGCAGAGGGAGTGTGAAAAAATGCACTCTGAGTCAGAGACGGCAAGGACCGTGCCAGGCCTCTTGGGTGGTAGACCAGGGGCATAAGGTATAAAAATTGGAGGAGAAACAGAACAGAGGTTTGGAGAAGGGAGGGAAGCCCAGTTGGAAAGCATGCCAAAGGAAACGCTTTCCTTTGTAGCGAGAGAGCGGCAGCCTGGGTTGGGAGACCAGTAGACCTTGCCCGTCTCCATCCCACCCTTCCTTTCAGCCCTGTCAAATTCTAAGGATTGCAGGAAGCCACCATGGGAAGAAAAAGAGGGAAATGTTCCACCAGAAACAAAATAGTACGACACCTTGTGTTTCCCTCCTCCCAACCCATCTGATGGAAAAAACAACAGTGCCCCAGATTTGCTCAGAGACTCTCCGCCCTTCAGACAACCAAAGCAGAGAGTGGAAGAGAGATTGCGGGTCGAAGATAAAACCAGAGAGAGCTTACAAATGATGAAAGAAAGTGAATGCTAGAATTCCACATGGAGATCCAGAAGCCACTGGGTATTGACCAAGAGCCTCTGCGTAGTTGCAGACTCCTGAATTCACTGTCCCTTGCCCAGACCTCTGCCCCACCTGCTGAGATGTGTATACATCACGGGTTTCTGCTGCTGGCCATCCTGTGTCCTCAGCCCCTCCCTCTGAGATTTAGGTCAGCTCTGTCAGACGCTGGGGGCTTTCGATGGGGTGGAAAATTAGATTCCAGGCCTGCCCCACAGGGACTCCTGTCAAACTGGGAGAAGAGAACAGCGAACATATAGAGATGCTGGGAGGAGAAGGTTATTCTTTTCCTTCTAACTGGAGTCAGACTTCAATACATTTTTATGCTAACTGTGGAAAGAAAGGTAACAGATTGCTTTTTTTTAAATGGCCCTTTCAATAAGCTGAATAATAGCTAAGAATAACAAAAACACCAATAGCTAATGCAAAGGCATGGAATAGTATTTATAGTGCACTGCCATGTATATAAAAAAAGAGGAAAAAGAATCCATTCACATATTTCCCTGTATAGGCGTAACACACGTCTAAAAGGATACATCAGAAACTAACATCACTGATTGTCTCAAGGGAGAAGAGAACTTGGTGGCTGGGGGGTTGAGGAACTTTTCATTGTATTCCCCTTTCTACCTTGTGATTTTTCAAGCATGTCAATGCTTTGCCCATTCAAAAAATAATTTTTAAAGCAATTCTCAAAATTAAAAAGCATTGTTATTAACTACAGTCCCCATGCTGTGCAATGGGTCTCCCACACTTATTCATCCTGCCCACCTGAAACTGTACCCTTTGGCCAACACCTCCCCATCCCCACTTCCACTGCCAGCCTCTGGTAACCACCCTTTTACTTCCTACTTCTATGAGTTCAGCCTTTATAGATTTCACACGTAAGTGAGATCTTGTAGTATTTCTCTTTCTGTGCCCGGCTTATGTCACGTAACATAATGTCTTCCAGATTCATCCATGTTGTCACACATAGCAGGATTTCCTTCTTTTTAAAGGCTGAATGGCACAAAAGAATAAGGTTTGAAATGTGTTAATATTTACCAAGGGCCCACTGTGTGCAAGGCATAGTGCCCAAACTTGAGGTTTAGGGGTGAATAATACAAAACCATGGCCTGAAATATCTCAAAGGCTGGCAGGGGAGGTGACAGGTGCACCACTAGCCGTGATGCACAGAGCAAGGAGCAGAGCCGGGGGGCTGTTAGGACGGAATGGATGGCAGAGAGGCTGGCCGACGGGGTTCCAGCCGACACGCTAGGACTCAAGGCCTGGTTCACTCACTTACCTGGTGTGTGAGCTCGAGTGAGTAACTCCACCCCTGTGGACTCAGTTTGCTTGCTTACAACGTGAGAATAATGATGGTGGCAGGGTGGAGGAGGAGGAGGAAGAGGAGAAAAAGTGAAGGAAATGATGCTGCTGATGGTAATGATGATAAAGATGATAATGATCGTCACAGTCTCAATGGACTTTGGGGGATTAGATGAGATAATGAGTGTGAAGTGCTCAGCATAGGGTTTGACACGTGGTCAAGTCACCCAAGGCCATCACGGATGAGTAAAAGCAGTAGTTACGGTAGGCGTCTTAGTCCCTTGGGGCTGCTGTAACAAAATACCATAAACTGAATTGCGTACGGACCACAGAACTCTATTTCCAGTTCTGGAGACTGAGACCTCTAAGATCAAGTTGCCAGCAGATTTCGTGTCTGGTGAAGATCTGCTTCTCACTGTCACCTGGCACAGCAGAAGAGCTTAGTTAGGGACTCTCTGGGGCTTCTTTTATAAGGACACAAATCCCATTCTGAGGGCTCCACCATCACGACCTAATCACCTCCCAAAGGCCCAGCTAACACCATCACACTGGGGATTAGGATTTCAACATAGAAACTGGGGTGCTGGTGCACAAACACTCAGTCCATTGCAATAGTGGTACCAGGAGAGACTCAAAGCACAGTTAACTGTGGTGTAGAGGATTGTGGAAAGCTTCTCGGGGATGAGGCGTTGGAGCTGGCTCTTAGCAGATAGAAAGACGGGTTGGATTTCAGCGTCTGCAAAAGGACAGTCAACACGCAGAAGAGCCCAGACAAAAGCTCGGAGCTAAATTGGTACAGCTGGACTCTCTGTTGGGTTTGGTCCATAGAGTGGAGCTCTGAATTGGGTGGGAGGAAAGGCAAGGGAAGAGAGGGAGATTTGAACTGGAAATGCCAGATCCCATGACACCTTGGAGGTTATAATAATATTTCCTTGCCTTTCTGTCTCTCTATCTTAACACCTGGATGTCCTCTTGTCAAATCAAATCCATCCACACTTCAGTGGAATGTTTCATGTAAGCTCACTCCCTCTACAGAAAGCAGATCGAGTGCTTTTTATAAGAACAAGAGTCATGTTACATTTATTTATTTTTGTTAATAATGGAGGAGTTAATTAAATATTTGTATTTTTTATGCTGTGGTTGGTTAAGCTTTATGCTACTTTTATCAAATGCATCCTGATGGATAAAAGTGATAGTCCTAGTTCATCTGCATTCTGTGTTTTTAATTAATTTTTTTGTCTTAGCGGAAGCGATTCTCCTGTAGCTAGGACTTGCCTTAAAACATTGGGTTACAATAAAAATCAAATACGGACCATATTATGTTAGGATAACATTTTATTATGGGTAGTTATTGCTCTGACAGTTACTAGATATTTTAGGGAGTCAAGCCTAAAACATAAATTTCTTTTTGTTTTTTCAAACTCCAGATCAGGTGGATTGAAGAGTATCCTGAGATTCTAAGGTGTCCTTTCTGTACAGTGTTACCATTTGTAGTTACTAAATGTCTCTTAAACCATAGGGACTTGACATGGTGATAACTAAGGACTATACATTAAGAAGCTGGATGAACTTGTACAAGATTCCAAATGTCATAAATAATACCTGCTTTTCTGTTTTTGCTCATTACAACAGACTAGACTCATTTCTCCAGTGTCCGATTTTATGTTTGGTATGTGTTAGCATTTTAAATGTCCAAAACTGATGTTGCAAAAATACTGATTTTATCTGTTTTCTACATTGGTATTTCCTGTAAGTGTTTTTTTTAAGAGGGGCTTTTCTCCTAGATAGTAACAATAATGATGATGATGATAAAAAAGTTTGAAACACATCAGTTAACCTCGATACCATTTTTCATAGTGGCTGTACCAATTTACACTCTCGCCAGCAGCGTGCAAGGGCTCCCTTTTCTACACATCCATGAAAATACCACTTATTTATTTATTTTTTAATTTTGTAATAGCCATCCTAACAGGAACTAAGTGAAATCACTGTGGTTTTGCTTTGCGTTTCCCTGATGATTAGTGACGTTGAGCACCTTTTTCATGTACCTGCTGGTCATTTATATATCTTCTACATCAAACTAACAAGGTTCTGCACAGCAAAAGAAGCAATCACCAAAATGAAGAGACAACCTATAAAGTGGGAGAAAATACTTGCAATCCATATATCCAATAAAGAGTTAATATCCAAAATATATAAAGAACTCCTACAACTCAATAGCAAAAAACACAAATAGCCCAATTTAAAAATGGGCAAAGATGCTTAGTAGACATTTCTCAAAGAGAGAGAGAGAGAGAGTTTTCAAAGCAATCTATCAGCATGAAAAAGACAGATGTCTGTAAGAGCATGGTTCTAAACCCTCCGTTTTCACCTATTTGCAAAGCTGGCACTGTTTACACACAGGCACACACATATATTTATGTATATGTACATATGCATGTAAATATAAATGTGTGTGTGTGTATACATTTAATATATATTTCAAAAAGTCTTCTTGGACATCAAATGACTCTTGCAAAACAACATGTTGATGAGTTAAGTGTAAATGAATCAGAAACATGTGGCTTGAATTCCCTTCAAAATACCCTAGGGTTTAAAATGAGAGGGGAAAAGGTACTTGGAAGAGAAAAAAAATACAGTTTGGGTCTTGCTGAACCTAAATCATTCGAAAAATAGTTTAAGATGTTTGCTAAATCCAAAAAGCAGCTTTGCTCCCACCATATGGCAATGTCAAAGTGGCCCTTCAGATGAGCTCAAGCCTAATTTTAATTTCTTGCACATGTGGTAAAAACATCTTGGAGGACTCTCTAAAGCCACTGTTGAAGGAAGTGCCCAGAGTTTGGGGTTTTTTTGTGCATCTCATTTGCATAACAATGGCCACAGGCCTGGCTTTCTCCCCCTCTTCTTGTTGCAGCTGAGCAGGGCCTGGTCTGATCTATTCTACCTAAAATACTTGGGCCCTGGTGTGTGTCCTAAGGGGCCATCTTTTCCCTCCATGCTGAAGGCTTTTGGGATTGGCTCTCTAGTTCCCATTCTTGCTGGTTTCTATTGGAAGATTTGCTTATGCTTGAGATGATACATGCGGGCATTTGGAATATTATTCCCAGATCTTCGCAGAATTTCCTCCTGAATCTACTCCTAGGTAATCACTGCAGGATGCAGGCTGGGAAAATCCCCAGGAATTGGGGTCATTAGGCATAGCTTCCAGTGGTTCTAAATATCCCATGGTCCTGTAGGTATCTCCCCAGCTGTACAGATTCATCCAAACAGTCCAGAATGAAATTGGGGAAGATTTAAAACAGTGGTGTTCTGTGGCAGTGGTATCACCCCCTTACAGGAGCATCAGAAACTTGTGGGGGTGTTCCCTAAATGTCCCAATGATGTTGGGGTGGGGGGACTACTGGCATTCAGTGGCAAGTGCCAGGGATGCAAGATGTCCTATAATTAAACAGAACAACCCCACACTGAGAAAAATTGCCCTGTATTCGATGGGAATTTCGTGTAGGTAAAGAAAAAAAAAACCTGTTAATAATTATCTGAGCCCAGAATTTAAGCTGGTTTTGTGTATCAACACAAGTCTTCTTCCCTCAATTTCAATGTACCCTGGATTTTCTGTACATGTGATGCCGCCACCATGTAATCCAAGGGAAGATTGGAATTGACTGTGTTTAGGGCAAGAGAGAAAAAATATGTCACTCACGACAGTGCCATTAATAGGATGTGAGCTGCCAGCACAGGGTGGCACAGCACAGCACAGCCATATTGGCCGGCTTAGTAGCTGCTGCGTTCACAGCAGTTCTACGTAAGGTGGGTTTATTTGCCCTACTTCTCATTTATAATACAGTTATGAGTGTGCATAAATTATGTGTTTAAGTTTTATTATCTATCAATATAATTTTCATTTCATCATAGTAAAGGGAGGTTACAAACATTTGCTAAAAAAAGGTGGCATTAATTCTGATGCGAGAGAGAACCCTTGTATGACAGCCAGTGGTGGCGAATGGTGAGTAGCCTGGAACCAAGAGTTAGTAAGCCTGGGTGCTAGTCTGTGTAGTCTACCTCTGCCACTGATTGTGTGGTCTTGAGCAAGTCTCAGTGCCTCTCTGAGCCTCAGTTTCCCCATCTTAACCATGAGAAAGTTGGACTTGAACATTGGGTCATGAACTTCAATCCCTCAAATGTGGTGAGTGAAAGGGTGTGTGTCTGCCTAGGAAACCCAGAAAAATATTATTCATTTCCATGCTAAAATGTGCCCTTTACCATTTTTCATAAAACATGCAATGATTTGAGGCAATGTTTTCCTTTACCTCTCTTTATAGGGATATAAATACAGACAAATTTCTTGGGACTTTGAGAGCACAAGTGCAAGGACACATGACAACTGAGACTTAGCTTCAATGTTGAAGAGGTGGGGGAGAGAGAGAGAGAGAGAGAGAGAGAGAGAGAGAGAGAGAGAGAGAGGTAGAAACTGTAGGAAATTCCATCAGTTCTTCCCTGACAAAAGGAGGACCCACTTCTCAACTACTGCCAATGCATGCTAAACATGGATGGTTTCACGTTCCCAGATCTTTGAATAATCTAAGAGAAGCCAGAAATCTGAAGTTTTATGCAACATCCGTCTATGTTTAAAAACTTGTTCAATTAAAAGAGAATTAAATAATACATTTGCCTATAAAAGCCCGACATCTATGTTGAACCTGCCCGTGGACCCCTGGTTAAAGATCTCTAGAAGAAATAAATTCTTAGAATGCCTTTAGCTCTGGAAATCCAGTGTTCTAAGCCAGGGGTCAGCAAACTCTTTCTTTAAGGGGCCAGAGACTAAATACTCTAGGATTCACAGGCTATAAAGTTTCTGTTGCAACTCCTGAGCTCTGTCATGGCAATGCAAAAACATAACAGATAACATTTACAAATGGATGTGCTATGTCCCAATAAAGCTTTATTTATACAAAAAGGTGGCGAGCTGGATTTGGCCCACGGGCCATACTTTACTGATCCTTGTTCTAAGTAGTAGGACACTCTGCATCAGCCTGCAAACCATTTAGAAGCAAATAGTGGTTAATGAATTTTGGAAGTTCCTGAGACAACCGCTCAAGATCTAACTTGATAACACACTTGGGTGACCTCTCCTCCTTGTACATCCAAAAGGGCAATTGCTTCAATGCCATGTCTGTCCCTTTTTTTATGGACATGTAACATTTTTTTAGAGGATCAGTTGTAACATTAAAACATCTATAAATGTGAAAAAAATGATTTGTAGTACGTACCCATCATTGGGAAAGCCTGTTTTGCATTTAGATTTCTGATATCATCTTGTTACAGTGTCTAGAATATCCCCTTTGGCTAATGCAATGCCAGAAATCTTGTTGGGAAACGGTGAGAAACCTTGAACTTGCCAGATGCTTGGTTGCCGGATTAGTCAAAGCAGTCCTGGGAAGGAAGACTCCAGGGTGTACCGCCAGGCTGAGTTCAGCCTGGGATTCAGGAGCAAGCCTGCCTCTGTTTCTCAACAGATGTGTGCTTGGGGCAAGCCACTTCCCAACTGTAAAATGAGGAATATGAGCTCATGGATTTCAAAACATCTACAATTGCCTAATTTCTAAAATCCCCCACCGAGCCCACTGACCCAAATGAGAATGCTAAAAAACAAAAATGTTTTCCAATGACAGGAACTGACTAAGCAAGTATGTGTCGGATGTCTATTGCTTTTATCCACTTTACTTTCTTTGGGCAAAACCACCCAGTGTTGCCTTTGAACTAATCCTTTCTCTTAGTCTCACGCCATAGGTAAATGTCAGCTAATTATATGGCCTATGGGCACATGACTTAGTTCTGACCAATCATAGCACTGTATTCCCCTAGCTATTGACTGGCTCAGAAATGGACATGTGACTCGAATCCACCCAGTGAGAGTCGTTTCTCAGAGGTCTGCTGGAATAACGAGCAAAGAGGCTTTTTTTGTCCAGCCAAGATTGACAACCTAGGAAGACGTAAACCTGGAGCTTGTAAGTGGCCGTCTTTGACACAAAGTGAAAAATGGCTGTTTCAGAATGAAGCCAACTAAGAGGAAACAGGGCTGAGGGAAGGAGAATGATGGATTCTGACAACACGGTTTAAGCGCCTGAGTGCAGTCCTGGCTACAGCTAATTACATCCCTGCAATGTTCTTCTTAAGTTTATATGAGGAATAAATTCCTTCAAAAAATGTTTACATGAACTTGAATAAGGTTTTTTTTTTATTATTTACAACCAAAGAATTTCTGAATCGAGGGGCCAAACAACCTACTGATGTGCTCACAAACAGGCCTGCATTTCCCTCGGCCACCACCTTTAGTAGGGGAAGATTTCAGCTTCTGGGAGACTTGATCCTTGGCCCGGTCCTGCAGCGCTAGGACGGAATCTGAGCATGTAGCTCACCCACCTGGGCTTCAGCTGCGTTTTCTGTCATGTGGTAAAAGCTGGCTAATTTGATGAAAGGGTCAGAGAGGATGCTCTGGTCATTTGGTTGTAGAGGTAGGAACCCACTCAACAGAGGCAAAAAGGGATTTGTTGTAAGGGTCTAGCAAGCCCTCAAGTCGCTCAAAGTAGGAAATATATTTGAGCCTTACAGGCGCTTGGGATTCCCACCACCCTTTCCTCTGGGTGCTCAGGAAGTCTCCTCTTTTTTCAGTGTTTCCTCCTTTCTTTTCTTTCTTTGTACGTGAGCATTGTTTGCTCTATTAACACCCTCCCCAGACGCGGCAGTTCAAGCCTCAGCAAAGCCCAGTCAGTATCTCAGACTCCCCGATTTCAGATTCCAAGGGCAGAGAAACTGGATTGGCCCAGCTTGGTCCAGGTGGCCGACATGTGGTCACATAGCAAAGGTATGGCAGCTTCTTCTGGGACCGTGGGGGGACAGATTCTCCAAGGGAAGAAAGAACCTCACACAATTCGTTGCACATAGTAGGTTCTCATGAAACACCATTACTGTTTATTCTCTTTCTTCTTTTCCTCCTTGTCTTCCACTCCTTCCTCCATTTTTCCCTCCTCCTCTCCCACTTTCTTCTTCCTTCTCCTTTTCCTCTTCGTCCTCCTTCTCCTTTCCGTTCCAATCCCTTCTGTCCTTTTTCCTTCTCCTACCCCTCTCCCTCCTCAGCTTCTTCACCTTCCTTCCTCCTCCTCCCCCTGCTCTTTCCCCTCCTTCTTCTTCGTCTTGATATCAATAGTATTTGTGTTATGAATAGTATTAGTACAATCTTCATTTCTAAAAATTTCTTCCTTAATTTTGAATGTGGGGGAAAAAAGAGAAAACAATTTGCTCTCTGAACATAAGTGTTGGAAGAGAGCCTCTTTAATTCTTCATTTCATCTTTAAAATGAAGCAAATGATCACTGACCCCTCACCCTGCAGAGCAGTTGGGAGACTGGAACACGATAATCAATTTGAAAGAGTTTCCACAATGTGAGCATTGTCATTATGGAGAACGTCCCCTCTGTGTGCCCTCATCGTCTTGCAGTTGCTAATGACAACATAGTATTCAGCCTGTGTTTTTCTAGTGCCCATGAAAATAAGAGCCATCATAAGGCTAAATAATTTCTCAAAAGAAACAATGCAGACCTCCCTTATTTTTAACAAGAGATTTTTCTCCAGTAGATTTAATTAGACCATGGTTCAGTAGACCCCAGTAAGTGCCCTCGAAGACTTTGCTCTTGTCCCTTTGAAATGGCACAGTCCATGAAAACCAAAACAGAGACATGCTCCTTATTACACTATTATTTAATCTGGATTCTCTCCAGCCTGGGCCATTCCAGGCAGCAACAGCTTCCAGAGGAGTGGGTGATGGGAGGCTGGCCTCAGAATGAACACCATGTGATCCCTGGAATTTGGAGGCCGTCTCTTTCCACTGCCCTTGCTTTCTCTCCATAGGCAGATCCTGGGTGCCGGGTGGCTTTATTACATCCTGGCGTGTCCAAGGCAGCCACTTAGCTTGTCAACAGCAAGCAGCCAAGAGGCGAGTCTTCCATCAGGGCCTGATGCTTGGCCAAGTCCCGCGGTGGCTGTGACGGGGGCGCTTCCCCAATGAGAACAAGGCATGAACAATTGGGCTTTTGTACTGGTAGAGACCTGGGTGCTGCCTAAGCTGGATTTGACCAGCTAGAGCACAGGAGATGGGTGAAATTTGCTGATGTTCAGAACCCCTGTGCCAAGGGCTTTTTTTTTTAAGGAGGAAGTTCAGAGTCAGACAGACTGGGTCCAAATGTTGGGTGACCTTGGAGCTGCACTTAACCAGCCATTGTTATCTTTCTCTGGAAAACGGACATAATACCTACTCCTTGGATTTTTTTCTAGATTGTGTACAAGAATGTATTAAAGCATCTGGTGAGAGCCTGGGACATATCACCAGCTGGAAAATCAATAGCTATTATTCCTCTGAGTGAGCTTGAGATTGTAGGCAGGGCTACAGTTTCAACCCCACTTTTCTGTTTCTACATAGTGTTATGCTACTCAAAGTTTTGAGCTTCACACATCAAGTATGCCTATGCAAACTTAAATTTAGCCTAAAGGTAACTTTTAACATTTTTTAAATTCAGAAATATCACATACAAATAGAAATATATATAAATGATCAATTTAACAATTAAATCAAACATGCATGCAACCCATCCCTAGGTCAAGGAAAAAAACGATATTATCAACACCCAGAAGCCCTTCATGTCACTTCCTGTTTATGACCTCCTGCATTCAACCTAGAACTGAACCCTAATGTGACTTTTATGATCATTATTTTCCTGCTTTTCTCAATAATTCTGCCACCTATAGAAGTATCCATTAACAACACAGTTTACTTTTGCATGGCTTTAAATGTCATAAAATGAATCATACCTTATACATTATTATGTGCCTTTTTTTTATCATTGTGCTATTTAAAAGATTTATCAATGCTTTCACAGGTAGCCATAATTCATTCATTTTCATTGCTGTAGAATATTTCATTATTTAGAATTTATATTTGAAATAGTCATCAAGCAACCCATTAGCTCCTATGTGCTGGAGAGTCTCTGTACATGGTCACCATGAATTCCTCCCCATCTGCATGTGCATGAGGCTCCCCCTCCAAGTGGCAGCCTTTGCTTTACTCCCCTTGAACCTGAGATAACCTTGTCAGTTGCCTTGACCAATAAAATGTGAGGAAATGACCTCCTGAGACTTCTGAGAACAAACCTTAACAGAACTAGTAGCTTCTGCCTCTTTGAAGCCAGCACCATTTAAGAAGTTCAGTTATCCAAGCTCACCATTCTGTGGGAGAGCCCAGGGTATCCATGAGAAAGGCCACGTGGGGAGAGAGAGCAGTGCTCAAGTGGGGCCCAGCTGTTCCAGCCATTCCAGCTGAACACCATTCATGAGAGTTTTCACATCTACCTTGGACGTTCCAGCCCTAGCAGACACCAGATGAAGCAGAAGAACTGCACGGCTGAGCCCAGCTCAGATTGCAGAACTGTTAGAAATATTAACTTGTCATATTAAAATTTTTTTGATTGATGACTAATTGTACATATTCCTAAGAAGCATAGTGATGTTTTGATACATATAATGTACAGTAATCAGATCAGGGTAATTAGCATATCCATCATCTCGAACATCTACCGTATCTTTGTGTTGGAAACATTCAATATCCTCTTTCTAACTATTTTAAACTATGCATTATTGTTAACTATAGTTATCCTGCAGTGCTATAGAACATTAGAACTTATTCCTCCTATCTAGCTATAATTTTTTTTAATTTCATAATATTACTAGGGTACATACATTTTGGTTATATGAATTGCTTTTGTACATTTTGTGTCAAAGTTATAAATGTGCCCATCACCCAGATAGTGTGCATTGTACCAGTTAGGTGTGAATTTACCCAACCTCTTCACCCCCTTCCCGCTTGATTTCCACTGAGTCTTATTTCCATATGTGTACATGAATGTTGCTGGATTAGTTCCAATTTAATGGTGAGTACATGTGGTGTTTCTTTTTCCATTCTTGTGATATTTCACT
Source organism: Lepilemur ruficaudatus (assembly GCA_963574885.1). Classification (NCBI taxonomy): domain Eukaryota; kingdom Metazoa; phylum Chordata; class Mammalia; order Primates; family Lepilemuridae; genus Lepilemur; species Lepilemur ruficaudatus. The sequence continues at coordinate 85,921 of CAUYRT010096871.1, forward strand.
TAGAAAAATGGTCTCCAGTTCCATCCAGGTTAATGCAGGAAATACTAGTTCACCATTTTTTATGGCTGAGTAGTACTCCATGGTGTACATACATATCGCATTTTATTAATCCACTCATGTATTGATGGGCACTTGGTTTGATTCCACATCTTTGTGATTGTGAATTGTGCTGAAATAAACATTCAAGTGTAAGTGTCTTTTTGATAAAATGACTTTTTTTCTTTTGGGTAAATACCCAGTAGTGGAATTGCTGGATCAAATGGTAGTTCTACTTTTAGTTCTTTGAGGTATCTCCATAATACTTTCCATAGAGGGTGTACTAGTCTGCCGTCCCACCAATAGTATATGAGTGCTCTTTTCTCTCCACCTCCACACCAGCATCTGTTGTTTTGAGACTTTTCGATAAAAGCCATTCTCACTGGAGTTAAGTGATATGTCATTGTGGTTTTGATTTGCATTTCCCTGATGATTAGAGATGCTGAGCATATTTTCCTATGTTTATTGGCCATTAGTCTGTCTTCTTTTGAAAAGCTTCTGCTCATGTCTTTTGCCCACTTTTTAATGGGGTTGTTTGATTTTTTCTTGCTGATTTGCTTGAGTTCTTTGTAGATTCTGGTTATTAGCCCTTTATCAGATGTATAACATGCAAATATTTTCTCCCATTCTGTAGGTTGTCTATTCACTCTGTTGATTGTTTCCTTGGCTCTGCAGAAGCTTTTTAATTTAATCAGGTCCCATTTATTTACTTTTGTTTTTGCTGTGACTGCCTTTGGAATCTTCTTCATAAATTCTTTGCCTAGGTCACTATCTATAAGAGTTTTTCCAACATTTTCTTCTAGAACTCTTATAGTTTCATGTCTTAGGTTTAAGTCTGTTATCCATTACGAATTAATTTTTGTGAGTGGTGAAAGGTGCAGATCCTGTTTAAGTCTTCTATTAATACATGTGGCTGTCTAATTTTCCCAGCACCATTTATTGAATAGGGATTCTTTCCCCCGGTATATGTTTTTGTCTACTTTGTCAAAGATCAGATGGCAACATGAGGATGGTTTTATATCTGGGTTCTCTGTTCTGATCCATTGGTCTATGTCTCTGTTCTTGTGCCAGCACCATGCACAAATCAGTAACATTCCTATACACCAACAACAGTCAAGCTGATATCAAATCAAAGACTCAATACCTTTCACAATAGTAACAAACAAAATAAAATACCGAACAATATATGTAACCAAGGAGGTGAAAGACCTCTATGGGGAGCTCTATGAAACACTGAGGAAGAAAATCGCAGAGGATGTAAACAAATGGAAAACCATATCATGTTTGTGGATTGGCAGAATCAACATTGTTAAAATGTCTATACTCAAAGTGATTTACAGATTCAATTCAATCCTCATTAAAATACCAGCATCATTTTTCACAGATCTAGAAAAAATAATTATATGCTTCATATGGAACCAGAAAAGACCCCAAATAGCCAAAGCAATGTTAAGCAAAAAGAACAAATCGAGAGGCATCAGTCTACCAGACTTCAAGCTATACTACAAGGCTATAGTAACTAAAATAGCTGTAATTTTGTATCTTTTAACAAATCTCTCCCATCTCTCCCTTCCTTCTACCCTTCCTAGCCTCCAGTATCCTCTGCTTTACT
>CAUYRT010096872.1:0-39167 GCA_963574885.1 Lepilemur ruficaudatus
CTCAGCCTCCCAAGTAGCTGGGACTACAGGCATGTGCCACCTTGCCCGGCTAATTTTTTCTATATATTTTTAGTTGTCCAATTAATTTCTTTCTATTTTTAGTAGAGACGGGGTCTCACTCTTGCTCAGGCTGGTTTCGAACTCCTGACCTTGAGTGATCCGCCCACCTCGGCCTCCCAGAGTGCTAGGATTACAGGAGTGAGCCACCGTTCCAGGAGTGAGCCACCGTTCCCGGCCAATTCTATTCAATTTTAATGCGTCCTATTAAGTCAAGTTAAAATAGGGAAACACAGAACAAAAAGTCAGGCACAGAGGAGGAGAGAGCCCAGTGCAGGGCACGCAGGGACACTCTGCAGCTGCGCTGTGCAGCCAGGGCTGGGCATCTGCTGGGGAGCTTACAGGTGGTGCACGCTGCTCCCCGCAACCTCCAGATGAGGTGGGAGTGCTGTGTCGTGGCCATTTTACAGAGGAGGAAACAGGCTCAGAGAAGATCCATGGCTAGTCCAGGGACACACGGCAGTGAGGGTTAGAACTGAGATTCACATTTCGGGGAGGGAAGCAGCAGAGCTCTAGCACCAGCCCCATCTTCCTGCTGGGGGCTGAGCTGGGGAGAAGGGCTTGGTCCTGGGCTGGTGGAGGGGGAGAGGCCATGGGCCTAGCCTGTGCTGACACCAGGGCGGGGGCCTGTCTGTGTTTTAGGCCCTGGCCACTGCTTGCTGGTCGGTCCTGAAAGCCAAGAGGAGGCTGCTGATGGTGAGTGGCCTTGCTCAGCCCTGGCCCGCGGCACCCTTCACCACTCAGGGCAGAGCCGCCTAACCTGCTTCTCCCTTGGCCAGGAGCTCCCCTAAAACCCAGCACAGGAGGGGGCTGTCGGGAAACGTCTGAGGAGTCAGAATAGGGGAAAGGGCATCCTCCGAGGGAGGAGGAAGAGGAGGAAGGAGGGGCACGGACATGGGGTGGAGGCATCTTGCTGGGGGCACAATGCCCCTGGGCAGGCAGAGACCACCCCTCCCGCCCTTTGCCCTTCCGCCTGCTGCTATCTGCGCTCCCAGGCAGCCATGGCTGCACTGTCTTGGCTGTGCTCCAGGCACTTCCTGCTGAGCCCACCATGGTCTCCTAGTGCTCACTGCAGCCCTGGGGTTACCCTGTCTATAAACAGGGCCTTTGAATTGAGTTGTTGCCCAGGGTCATATAGCAAGAATGTGAACCAGCAGGGTCCACCTCCAAAGCCTCCCCTTTATATGGTCCCCAGAGCCTGGTGGCCCTCGCCCTCCGGGGCCACAGCTGGTCCCATAGCCTTGCCACCCACGCAGGTGCCCGATGGCTTCATCTCCCATTTCTACTCCGTATCGGAGCATGTGAGCCCTGTCCTAGCCTTTGGCTTCCTTGGACCCAAGCCCCAGCTCGCTGAAGTCTGTGCTTTCTTCAAGGTAAACTCAGTGGCTCCCATTCTTCCCGGCCCTGCCCTGTCCCAGGCCCAGAAGCCCTGGCAGATGTCAGGAGTGCAGTGGGGGCCCAGCTGGTCCTGGGGAGGCCCCAGGAGGGGAGGAGCCCGAGGCTGGGTTGGGGCTCTGAGGGTCTGGGGGATTTTATGGGGCAACAGGGGCTTGGGCCAGGCCCAATGCCAGCCCTGTACGCCCAGCACCAGATTGTGCAGTACCTGAGGGACATGTTCGACCTGGACAACGTGCGCTATACGTCGGTGCCGGCACTGGCAGACGACATCCTGCAGCTGTCCCGGCGCCGCAGCGAGATCCTGCTGGGCTACTTGGGGGCCCCGGTGGCCAGCAGCATTGGCCTGAACGGGGCGCTGCCCCGAGAGAACGGGCCCCTGGGGGAGCTGCAGTAGCGGGCCACAGAGAAGGCCGCCTCCCTTCTTTTGGTGTGGCATCCAGCTACGGTGGCCAAGGGCACTTGTCCTGACCTTGCCCCGACCCCCATCATCTGGGAAGCCCCAAGGCCCAGGAGATGAATTTCTGTTGAGAGGCATGGAGCCCCTAGGGGCCCGCCCGACTGCCCTCAGCGGTCCCTGGGGAAGCAGAGGCCGGGCCAGTGGCCAACAGGGCCTGAGGGAGAGGAAGGTGTGTGGAGAATGGAGGCAGGCAGAGCTGGGACGCTGTGGGTGGGACCAACCTGTCGCCTCCCATCACCTCAGGGCTGCTGACGAGGGGCCTGGGAGGGGTGAAGGATGGGGCCAGAGCTCTGTGGTGAAGGCCATGGTGTCCTGAGCTAGAAGCCACCTGAGGCAGCACAGCCTCAGATTCCAGGTACCCGGCTCACCAGTCTTGGCGGCCTCCCCACCCGGCCACCTCCCTAAAGAGTTTGCAAGTCTACAGAGGCACAGCGGGGGCTGCTTTGGTGGGTAGCAGGCCTGGGCCATCCCGAGGTGGGACAGAGGTGGGCCTTCTCCCTGTGCTCATGTCTGCTCGGGGACTGGGCCCTTGACAAACCCACGCACCGAACCAGGACGCTGTCCTTCAAACATTCCCTCACCCTGCCAAAGACTGTCATTTCCTCTCCCACCTCTGCCACCACCAAAGACGAGAGGAAGTGGGGTGGGCGTGCCCGTCCCCGCCACCTTGCTCTGTGAGCCCGGAACTCCCTGGGCGGTGCTAGGCTCTGAGCTGGGGGCTCTGACCAGGGGTCACTCAGGCCAGGGACCACGTTGGGGAGATCAGAGGATGTATGTGGCTGGACCAGCTCCCCGACCCTCAGTAGGACAAGAAACTTTGCCTGGCACTTTGCCTTCAATGCACAAATGCTCTCGGAGCCATGCAGGGGCGTGGAGCCTCTGCAGGTCCTGCTGACAGAGTCCAGTTAGCATCTGTCCCCGCAGCTATGTCCCCACGCCGCAGGGGACATAGCCCTGCAGACTCACTCCTCTTAGAGGGTTTTCACCCGAGCTGGGAAGTTTTATTTATTGCCTTAACACTTTATTTTGAGGTTCTGCCCCTTTCCAGGTTGAGACCTGCGGGAGAAACAGACTCCCCATCCTGGCTCTCCATGCTCTGGAGTTAGCAGGCAGGCTCCTCGCACCTCAGTCCCTCTGCCCTGAATGGGAAAGGCGGCCCAGGGGTGAGAGGGCGGGCACACCAGGGGAGGGGATGAGGGGTGATGCTGGGTGTGGCTCATCATCTTGGGGCCAGGTCCCCAGACCACAGGACCCATGGGCACCTCCAAGACCAGTGTCCAGAGGGAGCAGCCTCCTGACTGCAGTGCGGACCCCACACCCTCCTCCCCTCCATCCGGACATTCCATTCATTTGCACTTACCCCGAGCTGTGAATGTAATTATTGGGCCTGGGCCTGGCCCACCCTGATTTGCTCCCGAATCACACAGAAGTGGCATTTTTGTCTCGTCCTTGTTTACACGTCATGCACTGCCTGCAGCACTTGATTTGTTGCAGCTTCCACCTTTTGTACGATAGAGCGTGTGCATCGGCTGTGAGTCAAATAAATGATTTGAACGGTTTCCTTCCATTTGGCCGTGTTGTTGGTTATGTGGGTGGCCGTTTGCTTCTGGGCCAGAGCAGGGGACTTGTTTTCTGGGGTGCAGAGGGTGGAGGCTCCAGGAGGACAAAGGTCAGGAGGAGCCTGGTGGGGGCTGAGCCCACTTGGCAGCCCAACAGGGTCCATGTGTTGCTTGGCAGGGAGGGCCCTGGTGGTGGGGGTGAAGGAGGGGGAGTGGCCAGCGCTGCACTCAAGGGCACAGGTGCAAGGTGGATCCAGCCCAGGCACCACCTTAGGGATATTGCTTCTCTCTAGGCCTCAGTTTTCACATCTGTAAAATGTAGCCATTGGACCAGGCCAGGGGTACAGATTCACAGGCCTAAAGGCTTTACCGGAACCCCCTGAGGTGTGAGAGCTGGGGGTGGGGGGCGGTGGGTAGAGGCCGGCACAGGTGGGAGTGACCTAGTCTTCAGATGTCTTCATGGGCAGTTGGAAAGCACATTTTTATTTTTGGTTTTTTGTTTATTTATTTATTTATTTGAGACAGACACTCTGTCACCCAGGCTAGAGTGCCCTGGTGTCAGCCTAGCTCACAGCAACCTCAAACTCCTGGGCTCAAGCCTCCTGAGTAGCTGGGACTACAGTCGTGCTCCACCATGCCGGGCTGATTTATATATATATACTTTTAGTTGTCCAGCTAATTTCTTTCTATTTTTTTAGTAGAGACAGGTCTCGCTCTTGCTCAGGTTGGTCTCAAACTCCTGAGCTCAAACGATCCTCCCGCTTCAGCCTCCCAGAGTGCCAGGATTACAGGCGTGAGCCGCCATGCCCGGCCAGGAAGCACAAGTTTTATTTGAAAGGTCGTTGAAAACTGTTTTAAATGTACAGAAAAGTTGGAAAAAACCATGTAAAGAACACCCATAAAACCAACACCTCTAGTCAGCAATTAGCATTCTGTCATATTTATTTCACACATTTCTTTTCCAAAATGTTTTAGAGAAGTTTCAGACATGTACTTCACCCCTGAATCCTTAAGCAAGCAAATGTTAAAAATCAGGTAGTTCTCTGGCATAACCACAGTACCATAATTGCACCTAAAGAAACTGTCAGCCATTCTCTAATGTCTTTGCTGGGATTCTGAAAAGAGCTTTTTCCGATCAACTGGGGATGGACTCCAGTTCCACCTAAAAAAGATAAATGCTCGAATCTTTACTGATTAATTTAGAGACATGAACTAATACAGTAATCACCTCCAATGCTGGAAAACAAGTGTGTTTTGGTTTGTTTTAATTTGTATAATCTGTATACCATAAATTCACCTCCTTGAATGACTTTTAGTAAATTAACAGGAGTGTACCAGTTACAGCATAGTTTTAGAACATTTCCATCACCCAGAAAAGACCCTGTGTGCCATGTGCAGTACATCTTCCAGGCCACTCTCTATTCTCTCTAGACTTGCCTTTTCTGAACATTTCCTATAAATGGAATCATACGCTATGTGGTATTTTGTGCTTGGTTTCTTCAGATAGAATAATGTTTTTGAGGTTCATCCATTTTATGGCTTTGTATCAGTATTTTATTTCTTTGTTGCTACACAGTATTCTGCAAATGAGTTTTTCCCTTTTTCAATACCTCTGTGGACTCATGGGTTTTTAATTATTTGGTACTTTCCAGTCAGTTAACAGAGGCGCCCTGGCCAGCAGCCCCAGCTCACTGCCAGACTTGAGGGAGGCCTTCTCGGGCCACACAGGCCCAGCTGAGTGGCCAGCTGCAAGAGGACCCCAGCAGAGCTGCCCAGCCGCGCCAGCAGGACTGCAGATCTTGGGCATAAAATGGGGATGGTTGTTACACAAGGGCAGGTAACTGAGACCAGCCCCCTTGTTGAGGAAGGGAGAGATCCTGAGGGGTGGGGGCCGTGGCGGGCACACAGCACGTACATGGCAGCCCCCCGGGCTGGACACCCAGGTCTCCCGAACCCCAGCCCAGTGCGCCACTTGCTGCCCCATGGCATGAGCACCGTCACAAGCAGCTGCGGGGCTTCGGCTGGCATCCCCGGCGGACTGACTCCCACGCGGTTGTTCGCTGGGATCTCCTAGCGCTGAGTCTTTGGTCTGTGACAGGCTCACACCAAGTGCTCATTGAGCAGTGGTTTGCATTACAATACACATGGCTTCCAGGACGCAAGCACAAATGTGACAGGACAGTGGAGAATGACTATGGTGCACTTCCTGCGTGCCACGCCTTGTGCGAGGTGCTGCCCAGGCAGGGGTGCAGCGTGCTGGAGCTTGCGCCACCCCACTTTCCAGGGGGGCCGCCAGTCTTTTCCCAGCTCTCTCCTGAGTAACACTGTGATGGCAGCTTGAGGGGGACCCCAGGAGGGAGCATTTACATGACAGAAATCAGCAAATGCTCCAGGCAGCCCAGGGAATGAGTCCGACCATTTCTGTCTCGGATTTGGCGCCATGGTATGTGGAACTCCAGGTCCTGCCTTCCAGAAGCTTCAAAGATAATGAACAGTTTCTCTCAGAGGTTTTAACAACCAAAACTATCACTTCCAGTCTGAGTCTGCTTGTCTTTCTAACGGGCACTTTCAGGATCGAGGAGTTCTACAACCTCCACTGGAAAGACAGTTTCGCGAGGGCGGTGCACGGCTGGCTGTGTTCCCTCTTCATCCCTGACTCCCACACGTGGTCTGGCACCGCGGAGGAGCTCACATATTTCCTGAAATGAATGTATGCGCCTCGAGTCTAGAGGGCAGCATCTGCTATGTTTTGGGGAAACAGGCCCAGAGAGGGGAAAAGAATTTCCTAGGGCCTTGCTGGGACTTTGAGCACAGCCCAGGGTGGCCAGGGTGCAGCGCAGAGTTAGGTCTGTACCTCTCATCTTGGGGCCCCCTGTCTGTAAACTCCCTGTTAGAGGAGAGGCCAGAGGTGAAAGGTCAGACACTGCCCTAGGTCAGCTGGGGCTCTAGAAGAGCTGGGGTCTCAGGGCTTGTCTGAGGACACCTGGGACAGTGGGAGGAGATGGCCTGCAGTTTGGTTCGTGAGACGCAGGATGGTTCTGAACCTGGGCCTGCCAGTCAGGCAGACCTGGATTCAAACCCCAGCCCTGCCACATACCAGCCAGGTGCCTGCAGCAAATAGTTGGCCACTCTGAGCCTTACTGTCCTCAGCTATAAACTGGGAGCATTAGGAGCTGCCTTGCAGGGCTGTTGTGAAGACACCATGAAGGACTAAGGATGCAGCACCTCACAGGCTACACGAGGGACATCAGGAAGACCCTGGTCTAACTTCAGCTCAGAGGGAGGAGGCAGGTGGCTCCTGCAGCCTCCCCTGGGGCTCCTTGCAGCATTCCTGCCCTCACTGCCCAGCCCTCATCCTCCACGCAGTAGGTCCCTTTCATCTCAAGGGACCCTGCAATGGCTCCTAGGGACATCTCCATCAGAAATGAACCCACAGGTACACCAAATATGTGCACAAGGGTGCTCACAACAGCATATTCCTAGTACCCTAAACCTGGAAACACCCCAAATGTCCATCAAAGTAGAACGGGAAGTCAACTGTGGTATATTCACACCATGGAATACCACACAGCAATGAGAGGGAACAAATTTCAACTAGAGGCCCCAGCACGGCTGACCCATAATACTGAGTGAAAGAAGCCCCACACGCAAGAGCACATACTGTAGGATTCTGCTTGTAGGAAGCAGGAAACCCAGGCAGAACTAACGTGCAGTGTTAGAAGTTAGAAGTCACCTGGGATGACTGGAGGGGGTCCTGGGGGCTCCTGGTTTTTGATCTGGGAATTGCTTAAAGTGTGTTTAGTTTGTGAAACTACATCAAGCTGTACACGTTTGATTTCTGGAATTTTCTTTATGAATGTTGTATTTGAATTTAAGCAAAAAAGCAAACCAAACAACCAACCCATCCTTCTGAGCTCCCCTCTGTCCTCACCACCAACAGTGCCCTCAAAGTTTTGGGTGGCCAGGCCCCTGCCAACCTCTGCCTTCCCTGCAACTGTCCCCCCACTCTTGGGCATTTCTTTTTTATTTCTTTTATTTTTTTAGAGACAGAGTCTTGCTCTATTGCCCAGGCTGGAGTGCAGAGGCTTAATCATAGCTCCCTGCAGTCTCCACCTCCTGCCTCAGCCTCCTGAGTAGCTGGCACTACAGGCATGTGCCACCATGCCTGGCTAATTTTTAAAAATTTTTTGAAGAGACGGAGGTTTCTCTCTGTTGCCCAGGCTGGTCTTGAACTCCTGGGCTCAAGGGATCCTCCTGCCTCGGCCTCCCAGAGTGCTGGGATCACAGATGTGTTGTACATTTCATTGAGCCACACTCCATCCTCAGGACACTTGCTTATGCTGTTCCTTCTGCCAGGAAAACCCCACCCTGGATAATCCCGCTCATTTTGTAGCTCCTCATCCTCTTTGCTTCCTCAGGAACACACCCCTCCTTAGGCGACAGGACTCCAGGGTGTGACAGGCCTGCATTTCAGGGGCTTTGCCTCTCCAGGGCTATTTAGGAGGCACAATGCAGCCCAGAGCCAGGATAGCCGCCCTGCCCCCGGGAACTCTTCTGGGAAGCTTATGGCCCACTCCTCACACCTCCTGCTTCTCAGAGGCTAATAATGGCAGTGCCTGAGGAAGGTGAGGGCAGGTGACAGGGAAGGGGGGCCAGCTGACCCAGACAAGCCCAGGCTGGGCCAGGTTGGGAGTGAGCACAGCTGAGCTAAGGGCAGGGAACCTTCCTGGCTGGCTGGTGGGTTCTGAGTTGCCATCATCTCCCCAGCTCACTCAGGAAAGGGGATGCAACCGTGGGAGCCCAATGGAGGCCCCTCACTTGGCCATGGAGATCTGTAAGTGGGAACAGACACTCGAGCCAGATTTGGCCAGGCAAAGTAGGGCAGGAGGGGTGGTGCGTTCCAGGCAGCGGAAAGGCATAAGCAAAGGCTAGGAGACGGAGACGAGGCCCATCCTCCCCCGTGCCTGCGCCTCACCTAGACAGATTCCATCCAGCTGGAGACACAGTGGAGGGAGGGAGAAGTGGGTGGGAAGATGTCGCTGTTTACACAGGAATGTTTTGGGAAAACTGAGGGGTAGGTGGGAAACCGACTTCTTGTTTCAAATGCTCCCAAGATGCTTCATTAAATAGCATAAATTTGACTGAATCAATAAATCTTTGTTAAATGAACGAAAGAAGGAAGGAGTCTTTAACTTCAATTAAGCTTCCATTCTGTACTGCGTTTAGGACGCCACTGTGCGCCCCGCCCCAGGAGTTCCCTTCCCCACCCCGTACACTTCAACCAAAAGGTCGTCTACTCTGTGACTCGCCCTTTCGCCGCTCAGTAAAGGGCAGAGGAAAATGAGCCTCCCCTGGGTCTCTGGCCTTAGCTTACTCATATCTAAAAGTGAGTGCCTAGGTTGCTTTTCCGCAGCAAACATACGCTCTGCCGGGCGCGCAGGTCCCGTCGGGGGACCAGGGAAGCCTTCACTCTAGGCGCAAGTCCCAGCAGAACCAAAGCTCCCACCAAAGTTCAACACGCCCCCCAAGCTAGTGCCTGATTGGCCCGCCCTGTCCACACTTTGAGCTAGTCTCGCCTTCCGATTGGCTGTTATGCGCCAGAACCCTCCCCTTCCCTGATTGGCCAGGCACCTACCTGTGCTCGTTTCAGATTGGGCGCTGGCTGGGTCGGCTCGCTGGTTCCCAGGGCCCCCCCTCTCTGATTCGCCGCTCGGGCCAGCCCCACGGTCTGCACGCTGAATGGCTGCGCCGCTACCTGTATCGGCCTCCGATTGGGCGCACGGCGCCTCCACGGCGTGATAGGTCAGAACCACCGCCCCCCTGGTTCCCGATTGGCTGCTCGGCGAAGCCCGGTCTCCGGGTAAGATGGCAGCGGACGGGCAGTGCTCGCTCCCCGCTTCATGGCGGCCGGTGACCCTCACCCACGTCGAGTATCCTGCAGGTAAAAGGCGGCCCCGCCTCCGAGGACGCCTTCCCGGGTCCAGCCCCTCAGCCTCGGGCGCTCCGGCCCGTGCGAGCCTGCGGAGGGGGTGCCGGGCGACCGGGGTGGGAACTGTCAAATAGTGAGCCATGGAGGGGCTCGGCCGGCGCGCGCGCCGCGCAGGCGCAGTGGCGCGGGGATGAGCTGGGCGAAATTGTGAGCCGCTCGCTCGCGCGCTCTGCGGCTGCGCGGCCGGGGCGCTCTCTCCGGTCCCGGGGCGCGGGTGGGCTGAAACGGGGTGGGGGTCTGTGTGAGGCGGGAAAGGATCCCCGGCCTGGACCTTGGCTCTTCTTCCCCGCCCTCCCCTGAGCCGGAGAGGCCGCACTCTCTCTCCGGCGTGTAGGGAGTGCCTGTTTCCTTCAAACAGCACTTTGGGCTGCCTGTAAGAGAAAGAGCTCCCGGTTGCAGGGAGTGTGTAAGCTGAGGCCAGGCTTTTGAGTACTTGTGGTGCCACGCCCTGAACAGGGCACAACTCCACAACGGAGGGGACCCTGCGAGGGGGCAGGCGCCCCCTCCGGGATCCTGACTTCTGGAACTTCCCATCAGACACGCCTTTCCAAGCGCAGGGTTTTCCATTTGTGAGGTCCATTAGTAACCGTTCCGGAGGCGGTCTAGTAGAGTGGTGCCGTCGTGGGCCGTGGGGTCGGATCTATCTGGGTTTCAGTTGAGGCTGAGGCCTTGTGCAAGTGACTCCTGTGCCTCGGTTACTTCGTCTCTAGAGTGGGACTAATTACAGCGCCTCCTTTCTGGTGTTGGTGTGAGAATCGAGTAAATGAGAAGGGCTGAGCGCAGTGCCTGGCACACAGTAAGCATTCACTGAATACTTTCACCTGCACCCGATGTTATCCTACCTCCCTGGGTAGATGATGGAGTGCCAGGTAGGGCTGGGCCCCTGTACGTGAGCCCTGGTTGCCCCAGGAAGCGCCTGCTCATGTTGCTCTCAGGCAGAGCTGTGAGAACCTGGCCCTGCTGAGGGCCCCAGGACTGGATGCCAGAGAACTTTGCCCCTGTGTGTTCTGGAGGTGGGGCAGCCCTACCCACCTGCCTGCCCACCATTCATCCATCCATTCATTCAGCCAGTATCCACTAAGTACCTCATGAGTGCTAGGCCCTCGGCTGGCCCTCAGCTGGCCCTGGGTTTAGCATGGTCAATAGGCCTGATATGTCCCTGTACTCCTGTACTGTGAAAAACTCCTACTTTGTAGGAGGGAAACCAAAGCCTAGAGAGGGAGAAAGACTTGGCTGAGGCCTGTGCACCTTCATGACTTCCGCTCCCTGACCTCAGAGTAGCTTCTTGGATTGCTCACAGTTTAACAAGTGAGAAGGCCTCGGGCTGTTGGTGCAGGCTGTAATGAGAGACCTAGCTGAGCTTGGGGGCATCTGGTGAGGCCTAGTCCCCTGTAAACACATCTGTGGTCCCCTGCACTTCTTCTTCACACCCCTTATCACACTGATGCTTGCTTCCTTCATCCGTTCATTTGACATCATTTTTGAGCCCAGTTAAGTGCCAGGCACTGTGTTGGGCTCCAGTGATAGAGTAGGGTGTGAAGAGACCCCCATCCCTACTCCCACGGAACCTTCAGTGTAGAGGGAGAGCTGACACTTTCCTGATAATCCACAATAACTAGTAAATCATGAACTGTGTCCTAATGACAGATTGCCTTGCCAGACTGAGAGCTCAAAAGTCCAGAAATAGGACAGAGCATGCTGCATTCAGGGAACCAGAGTTTGGTCCCTGGAACTGGATCGCAGAGGGTGGGAGGGGAGCAGGGCCAGGACTCTGCAGGGCCAGATGAGCTGGGCTTTGTCCCAAGGGCAGTGGGAGTCATGGGGGTCTTGGATCAGAGAGTGGCAAGGCCAGAGTCCCTGGCAGCATCTGTAGGAGGGCCCCAGGGTAGTGCTGGCTGTGGCACAGGCCATGGTGATGGTGAAAGGTTTGGGGGCACCAGCCACTCCTTGTCCTCATAGCCCAGGGCTGCGGGTATGGGCAGAGAGACCTAGAATCTCAGGGCTGAAGAAGGCCATCCTCTTCGTCTGGGTGGGGAGACAGAGGCCCAGGATGGGGAAGGGATTCATCCAGTGTCACCCAGTGGGACTGTGGCAGCACCAGCACTTGAACCCAGGTGCTAAACTTAACCAGGCTGCCCTATTCTCCCAGGCCAACTCCAAGCCAGCCCGATACTGGGTAGGTACAAGGCCAGGCATGTGTGCACCCATCTCTTCAGGCCTGGAACCTGGGCTCAGCCCTCTGTGCGCACCTACCCTGCTGCTTGTGTGAGGCCACGCTGGTGGCATGGACCACTTCCCACACTGGGTTCTCTGCCCCAACGTGGCAGTGTCCTGGGTGCCAGGGACCAGGCTGGGTGTCTCACAGGCCTCATCACATCAAGTCTCACACAGCTGTAGGAGGTAGGCACTGCTGTCCCTGTTCCACAGGTGAGAGAGCTGAGGCTCAGGGAAGTGAATTTCTTGCCCGAGTTCATGCAGGCCTTGAAGCTGGCACAGGAACTGAACCATGCCTTCAGGCCCCAGATTGGCCACATAGCTGCCTTGTCTCAGATGGCGAGGGTGGCCTTTGGACTCAGTGTCAGCCCTATCCTTGGGCAAGGGAAAAAGTGGCTCTCATCTCTTAGCTTCAGTGTCCACATCTCTTAAAGGGGCTGGTGGTCCTCATGATGCCTCCATCCCAGGCCTGTTAGGAGTGTAAAAGGCAGGTAGTCAATAGGTAGCCAATTTCTTGCTAGTGGCAAAGCAGCGAGAAGCTGTTACCACAATGGGTGGCCCTATGGGCGCAGTCTCTGTCACAGTCCTCAGTGTGGGCCCAAGTCTCTGTGGTGTGCAGAGAATATCAGACTCCCCTGGGGGCCCAGGGCTCGGTGGGGGCAGCCCAGCACAGCGGGGTGCTGCAGAGGCTCTCACACACCTGCCTCTGGAGTCAGACTGGGCTCAAATTCCTGCTGTGGCAGGGGCGATGGGTATAGTGTCTGCACCAGGCCAGATACTTGGATGTTAGTCTAGGTCCCACCTCTTCCTGGTTATGTGACTTTGGGCAAGTCACATTCCCCTCTGGGACTCAGTTTCTTCATCTATATAATGGGGGTGGTAAAGACAGCTGCTTCAAATGCATGACAAATGAGCTTTAGAGCTCAGTAACAGCCAGGGTCGCATTATGCCCGTGACTAAGTTGGCATGGTCAGCTGGTAAACTGAGGCGTCCGTTGCTGCCCCTTTGTGCTCCAGGCTCTGCTGGAACCTCCTTTCTGGCTCTGACCTCACCTGACTTGCCGGGGTTTGGCCCTCACTTGCAGGGGGCCGGCCCTCTTCTGATGCTGTGCCCGGTCCTCATTCTGTTCCGTTCTCCCCCAGGTGATCTCTCTGGCCACCTCCTTGCCTACCTGAGCCTTAGCCCTGTATTTGTCATCGTTGGTTTTGTGACCCTCATCATATTTAAGCGGGAGCTGCACACGGTGAGTCTGTCTCTGCCCGCCCCCTGCAGTGCTCCCCAGTGTCCCTCGCATCCCAGGTGCTTTGCCTTCCCTCCCGTGCCCCCACCTGTCTTAAAGTGTGTGGGGCCTTCTGGCTGCTTCCAGGTTGTTCGCTAGTTGGGCTGGTCTGGGAGGTTCCGTCAGTGGCCACCATCGTTGGGCCTGGGTGCTGGCCAGGAGGTGCACAGAGCCCCAACTGACCACACGTCTTCCCCAGCAGATCTCGTTCCTGGGGGGCCTGGCACTGAACGAGGGGGTCAACTGGCTGATCAAACACGTCATCCAGGAGCCGCGGCCCTGTGGAGGTAGGGCCCAGGCTGTGGGAGCCTGGGGGTTCCCCAGGTCGGGGCATTACTGGAGGGCCAAATCCTCCCATGATGCCTTGGTCTCTTCTCTCTCCCAGGTCCCCACACAGCAGTGGGCACCAAGTACGGGATGCCCTCCAGCCATTCCCAGTTTATGTGGTTCTTCTCCGTCTATTCCTTCCTTTTCCTGTATTTAAGGTGAGCTTTTGCCCTGGCTGGGGTGGCCCTGAACTTGCCCAGGCTGGGCTCTGCTGGGGACTCACTGCCTGCCTTTAGGACACCCCTTGTGGTGGGAGGAGCTGCAGCCAAGGCAGAGGCACCCAGGAGCATTTCAATGGGGCCGGGGACTGTCGGGGAAGCCTGGTCTCCAGGCTGTGGGCTGAGGCCATCTGGCGGGCCTGTTTTCCCAGAATGCACCAAACCAACAACGCCAGGTTCTGGGACTTGCTGTGGAGGCACGTGCTCTCCCTGGGGCTCCTCACCGCGGCCTTTCTAGTCTCCTACAGCAGGTATGGCGGGAGGGAGAGCCCCCACCCTGCACCCTGCCCCTTGGGGTCCTGCTGGATTCTTGGTCCCTGTTGGACCCCATGTGGACCCTAATGCCAGAGCCTGTAGGGCACGGCTGGGAAAGGGGCCCCTGGCCTCTAGTTTTAAAGGGATGGGGCCTCCAGCTGCCCCTTCTAGCCCGGTCCTGGCTGAGCCCAGGATTCTGAGGACACCTCCATGTATCGGTCATCTGTTCCCAGCATTTGGAGGAGCCCATTGCAGACAAACTCAGAGTCCAAGGGCTGGACAGAGGGAGACAAATCCCAGCCAAGCCATCCCTTCACTTCTAGAGACCAAGAGAGCTGCAGCTGGGGCCCAGTGCCCTGCCTCTTTCTGGAAGTAGATCTGAGACTGTGTTCCTGGGAGGCTGTGTCCTATATGCGTGTCTCCTCTTGCGTGTGCACAGGTCCCTGGGAAGTTGGCACTTGGGCACAGGGGATTATTCAGGCCTGTCTCTGGCTGGCTCTCACAAACTTCCCTTCTGGCCTTGGCCCAGGGTCTACCTGCTGTACCACACCTGGAGCCAGGTGTTCTATGGAGGCATCGCTGGAAGTCTCATGGCTGTCGCCTGGTTTGTCTTCACCCAGGAAGTCCTCACTCCGCTGTTCCCCAGGATAGCAGCCTGGTAACTGCCCAGCCCCTCCCACCTTCCCTGGCACCGTGGCCCCTGCACCCTCCTGCTATGGGCCGTCAGTGAGAGAACCTGGGAGTCCTGACTCCAGCCCAGTGTCTCTGGGAGGCCCCATGCCTGGGCCCCGCTGGAGATGACTTCCATCTCCCCCAGGGGTTTGCTGCAGGGACATGGGGAGGGTTCTTCAGGCCCAGAAACCAGAATGCCAGCCTCTGTCCTTGCCTAGGTTCTCAGGGACTTATAAAGCAGCCTGAGTCCTGCTGGGCTGTGTGTGCCCTGGGACAGTGCCCCTGTCTGAGGTGACACAGCTGGGTCTCTCAGTGGCTCTGGGGTCTCTGGCCAGGTAAGACTCTAGGCAGTGGGGGAGGGTACAGCACCAGCCCTAGGCACTGGCGGGGGTGTCTGGCTTGGTGACAGCCGGTGCCCTGATGCAGCCCTGGCTTTCTGGGTGTCTGTCTCTCCAGGCCTGTCTCCGAGTTCTTCCTAATCCGAGACACAAGCCTCATTCCCAACGTACTCTGGTTTGAGTACACGGTAACCCGGGCAGAAGCCAGGTGAGTTAAGTGGGGCACAGCCCCCAGGCGGCCACTGCATCCGTATTTGGAGGGCTCCCAGGCACTTGCCTAAGCACTTGTCTGCATTGCCCCATTAGACCCTCCTGCGGCCTGTGTTTTCCAGATGAGAAAACGGAAGCTCAGAGAGTAGAAGGGCAGTCCCTTGCCTGAGATCTTACAGATGGTGGGTGGGGGAGCTGGGCTGGTGAACCCAGGCTGTCTAGCCCAGAGCCCACAGAGAGCTAGGCAGTGGAGAGGCTCAGGGTGCCTGTGTATGGATATTCCTTGGGGTTGTTTAGTTCAGACACTTAATTGTAGCTGGGTAAACCGAGGCACACTGAGTTAGGGACTGGCCTGCACGGCAAGTCGGGGCAGAGCTGGGCTTGGAGTCTCCTGACTCAGGCTCTCATGCCCTTTCACTCACTCACTCCAAATCCTGGGTGGGGCGCCTGCAGGGTGGGGGAGGCTGGCTCCTCCCTGGGTTCAGAGGGCAGCCGAGGCTCCAGAGGAAGGCTGGGAGGTTTCTGAGGAGGGGTGAGAGGAACCATGGGCAGGGCAGGGTGGTGCGCCCTAGCAGCCAGGAAATGTGTTTAGTGCATCACGGTCCAAATTATCCTAACAAGCTTAAGGCTGAAGCCTGGGATCCGTGAGGAAAGGGGATTTGAGGGCCAGGGCAGGGCAATCCCATTAGTGGCAGAAAGGCCCCAGCTGGCCTGGCTGCATGCTCCACCTGGCTCCCCGAGTGGCCAGACCGGCCTTACCCTGCCCTAACTAGCTGCCACCTGCCTTCATTTACCAAGACCCCAGCGTGCACCTGTCAGTGCCAGGCCACGTGCTGGGGTAACAGCCCTGTGTCCACCCTCGCGGTGCTCATAGCAGGCAGTGGAGGCACAAGAAGCAATGCACCTGCCTGTGTGATCAGCCGGAGCTGTGGAGTGAAGCTCAGAGGCTCGAGAGCTTGTGACAGGAGGCTGATGTGGGGCAGGGCAGTTGGACTGGCTCCCAGGAGTGGGGCCATGGAAGCTGGGGGCTGGCGGGGGCAGTTCTCAGCAGAGGAACAGTGCGCAGAGCTCCTGAGGCAGACGGCACTTGTGAGGCCCCGGGAGAGACAGAGGCCACTGTGGCTGGAGCCTGGGGAGCGAGCAGGACGAATGTGAGGGAGGCTGGGGCCAGAGCACGCCTGACCTTGTGGGCCACGGTTGGGTTTCTAGATTTTAACGGGGACCCTAGACAAGCTCCATTCTCCCTACTGAGCCCCAGTCAGCCCTTCTAGAAAATGGGTTCCTGGCTATTCACGGATGCAGCCACAGCCCAGACCTGGTGCTCGAGCCCCCTCTATAGCTACCATCAGTGGTTCTCCCACCTTTGCTCATGTACATCCCAGTGGAGAGCGCACCACCCTTTTGTGACTCTGTCTCGGTCAATGGGAACAGAACCTGCGTGTGCTGGCTTGTCTGTGAGGGGGACTCCAGCTGGTCCCTCCGGCTTCTCTTGCTCATCCCGGCTCCCACCCTGCCCCAATCTCCTTGCTCCACTTCCCGGACTCCAGAGCTGAGACATCCGTGGTACAGGCCCAGCCAGAGACAATGACCGTCTCTAGGTCCCAGTCCCAGGGCAGAAGCTCTCATCAGCCCAATGTGGGTCAATCACTGGCTACTAGGGGTGGACATTTGCCCACTTAGTTGAGACTGTGGGTGGGGACAGCTTGTGGAGGTAGGTCACTGAACACCAGGTATCCCCACATCTGACTCCCACCCCATTTTGCAGGAATAGACAACGTAAGCTGGGGACGAAACTGCAGTGACTGGTGGGTGTGGCTGGGCCCAGCCCCCATATCTGGCTTGCACCATGCCTTGCAGGACGGACAGAATGACAGACAAGGGATGAAGCAGAGACCTCTACAGACCCAAGTCACCAAGTGGAGCCTTTTTTTTCCTTATTTTAATTTTAATGAACAAGGTGGACCAAAGGGCTGAGCCAGCCCCTCAACCAGGACCCTGGAGGGCCTGCTGCCTGGGGCCACGCGGCCAGAGACCCTCGCTGTGCTGCTGCCAGCCCCTGACCCGACGGAAAGTGTCCTTGGTGTGGGCACCTGGGTGTGGGGTAGAGGAGGAGGGCTCGAGCCTCTGGTCTCAGGGCCAGGAATTCCAGGTGGCGTGAAAAGTACACACTATTTATTTTTTGGTTTTCTTGGAGGCAGACAGGATTTTGGAGATGGGGCTGGAAGAGCCACTCTCCAGTGGCTGCCCTGTGTGAAGAGGGGCCCAGGTCAGCCCCCCGGCCCTTCACCCTGAGCCCAGGGGGCGGACTGCCTCTCCCTGGGCCTGAGGGGTGGCCTGGGGGATCAGGAGGAGGGGAGCATCCCCTGTGCCCTCCCTGCCACCATTGCCATTCCAGAACCTCTTTCAGTGTTTCCTTGTCTGGGGGCAGGGCCCAGAGCGAGCACGCGTCTGGCGGCTGCTATTACCGTGTTCTACCCCAGATCGACGCTACACCACAAGGGCTTTCTCTGGTTCCCTGTCCCCAAGACAGTAGTCCCTTTCTGACAAAAGAGCCTGCACGTGAGGGTGAGCACACCCAAGCTGTTTACAGCTCTTCTTGTCCCGCCGTCTAGCAGCAGTCAGTCCTCGTCCCACTCGAACAAAGTGCAAGGGACAGGAGCCGGGAGGAGAGGAGTGACGCAGTGGGTGCTGAAGTCCCCTGCCCTTCCCTCTGTGTGCTCTGAATATGTCCTTGTCCCTCCTCACCCACCTCCAACTGGCTGGGAACCTGTTTGGGGTCATCCTTGAGCCTCTGTCCTGGGTGTGGGCTCACAGATCCCTGCCAGCCCAGTTCAGAGGAGGCTCTTCCTAAAGGGACCCATCTCTTAAGTTGCTCTGAAACAGAGTTGTGGCTAGCAGATGCTTCCAGGCTCTCAGAAGTTTCGAGAACTGAACTAGGCTCCTTGGGATCTGTGTTTGAATCCTACCCGCCCCGCCCCCCCTTTTATTTCTTTGTGGAGGTTTCCTAACCTGCTGCTGAAGCACAATATTTTGGTGCTTTCTTTTCTCATTTGTTAAAGACAGTGTCCAAAAGCCATTCCGGATGCCAGGACCAGGGGCTTATTTCTAGGGAAGGTAGGTCAGTTCCCACATTTCCCTCCTCTTCTCTTATTATTTTTATTTTTTACTTTTTGCCTGAGACAAGTCGAGTGTGAGGTGGTTTGATTTAAGAAAAATCAATGAAATTGTTTACTATTGTTTTAAAATAAAATCTTAAACTCTGGCAGCTTGAGCACATGTTGACTGAGCTCATGAGAGGAGGCCAGGAGTGGCTGTGGAGACATGTGACCCTTATGCGCAATGACATGGTGAAGATCATAAAATCATAACCTTTGGCCGGGTGCAGTGGCTCATGCCTGCAAGCCTAGCTCTCTGCGAGGCTGAGGTGGAAGTATTGTGAGACCAGCCTGAGCAACTCAGTGAGGCCCCCTCTCTACAAAAAATTAAAAAATTAGCCGAGCGTGGTGGCACATGCCTATAGTCCCAGCTACTCGGGAGGCTGAGGCAGGAGGATCGCTTGAGCCCAGGAGTTCCAGGCTACAATGAACTATGATCAGGCTACTGCATTCTAGCCTGGGTGACAGAGTGAGACCCTGTCTCAAAAAAAAAATCCAACAAAAATCATAACCATCTCAAAGATACCTATTTTCTGGCAGGGTTTTGAAGGACCCCCTGATGTTTTCCACCAGGGTCTGTCCAGCCTCTGGTTACCTCTCTCCATGGGGCCTCACTGAGGCCCACCATCCCACACCAGATGCTCTTCTGCCTCAGGAAGTTTCAGTCTTGATCTCCCTCTCTCCTCTAAGCCGAGCTGCTCCTGTGCAGGACAGCCTGAGGATGGGGGCAGCCCGCTTGCCTTTCCTAAGGTGCCAGGATAAACATCTCCACTTTAACTCAGTACTTTTGAGTGCGTAGATGGGTGAGTACCTTGCTTTGGAAGAAATAACTGCAAACCAGGCTGGGTTTTTAGAGCCTTGTAGGTGTGAGATGAACTGAAGTCAAACCCAAGAGCTGACCCAAGAAGGGGAATCTAATCCTCCTTGATCCACTGAGCTATAGAACAGCTACACCCTCGGGGTTAGGGGGAGTCAGAAGTAATCTCATCCTCCTGTGGGTTTGAAGGCTGGGTCTAGGTTGCCCCGGGTGGTCTACAGAACCTTAACATTCAGTTAAGGTGACTTCAGACTGGTAGTGTGTGCCAGAAGCAAACAAATTTCTGGAGGAAGGAGCTTTCATCCTAGACTTAAAATTATTTGTCAAATAGTTTTTAAATTATAGTGAACAAGATATAAAGATGACCAGGTATGAAAGGAAATAAGACACCATGATTGAGAACCAGCAGAAAATGGATGGTAGATGCCAGCACTAGAAATTTCATCCCATGGCCTCCCTCTTTCTCCACCCCCTGCCCTGGGACATCTGGGTGGATGTGACTTGGGGCTGGGGGCCTGGCTACAGGGGCTCCCTGGACTCCGGCCTGAAGGAGACAAGTGTGGCCTCTGGGAACCTCTGTTCTGCCATTTAGTGTCCTGGTGACCTAACTAAGCCTATTTCCTCATCTTAAAAATGGAGAAAAGCACAGGTCCCACCCTCACGTGACTGTTGCAGGTTAGGCAGGCCGTGAAGCACTCAGGCTGGCTAATGGCTCCCATCCCACACTGCCCGGTATCCACCCTTGGGGTTTCACGTGTGCCTTCCTCAAGGGCCAGCGTCCCTGAGACAGATTTTCCTCTCTCCACAAACAGAGCACTTGACCTTGCCAGGACACTCTGCCTCTACCAGGCGCATGTGGTTGGGGGCAGGTGCATGGCTCTGTTCAGGTGGCCGCTTCCCCCAGACGACCCCTAGTAGTGTCTCTCCAGGCAGTGGCTGGGGCTGGGCCGAGCAAGCGTCCTCACTCTACTACAACTCCTGCTGGGCGTACGTGGGGCACAGCCACAATGCCCCGCCCATCAGACCTGGGCCTACTGGGACCTGAAGTCCCCTGGGAGAGTGATCCCCCACCCACAGCCCACAGGCCAGGCCAGAGGTAAGCGGGAAGTTGCTGGTGACGAACACAGCCCTGGGTACGGCATCATTCTTGGCACAGTGCCCTGAGGTTGGGGCTGACCCTTGGCTCCCTCACCCAAGCCTGAGGACTCCTCCTCTGGGAGCCACAGGGCCCACTGGCTGCTGGGACAGCAGCTCCCAGACCCGGGGAAAGCTGGAAGAAGGCAAGCAAGGCCAGGCTCCTGCCCCACCCTTCCTGCCCCTCAGCTGAGACACCTCTTGACCAACATACCCCCCCTTTATTAATCACCCTGCATGCTGGTATTACACAACTGCGAACGTGGTTCGGGAACTGAGCTGAGTGGAAGCAAGAGGGCCAGTGCTCCTGGCCGCATCATCCAGAAGAGCACAGCTGCCCTGCAGGGGATGGGGCCCGTGATGTGGCATGGGCTGAGGCAAGTCCTCGGGGAGGCCCAGAGCCCCTCGGCCCCAGATACAGGTCCTTGGGAGCTCGGGGATCAGAGTGTAGCCCTGGCCTGGAGGAGATAAACATGTGGCCTCGGAGCAGCCAGAGCTAAGATTGCGAGAAAAGGAGCCCTTGTCAGTCTCCTGCTCTGGCTGGGATGGGCTAGGCTGGTTCTCTTCCCCAGGGGACGCCTCAGTGGATGATACGCAGGGGCCTGGGCCTTACGTCCTGCTCGGCTTTTGCACTCAGCGCCAGGCCTCAGGCCGCAGCAGGTGCTGGGGGTAACCAAGCAAGGCACTTGGCTTGGGCCTGCAGGCCCCACTAGAGGATGCTGTCCCTGCCTCAGTCACATCTTGGGGGGTCAGGGAAGAGAGAACAAAGGAGTTGAGCCCTGGTGGGTGGCCCATCCCAAGGTGTGCTTGGCTGTGGTGTTGGCAGGCCGGAGGCTGGGGGCTCAGAGCTTGGCCCGAGGGTGGCTCTGCAGCAGGGCGCGCATGTCTAGGAGCGCCTTCTCCAGGTAGTGCGCCAGGCGGGCGGCGTTGGTCTCTGCACAGCTGTTGTAGGCGGACAGGGAGAAGTTGATGTGGGCCTCCATGGGGTTATAGCAGACACCGTAGCCATCTGGGACCACAGGCCCAAAGAACATGACGCAGTCTGTCTTGGCAGGGACCTGGGGACGGCAGGACTAAAGCTCTCATCTCTGCCCGGCGGCGGTACCATCCTGCCTTTCCACGTCTCGACTCCCACTGTGCCCTGCCTGGGACACCCCTTCCTCTTCTCTAAAAGGCACGTTACTCCCTCTCATCCTTAGGGGTGCAGCCCTGTTGTCACCTCCTCTGTGGAGCCGCCTTTGACATTCCCTGGGGTTAGGGGCTCTAGCTGCTCCCTCCTTGGGACTCCCCTGAGCCTTCAGAACTTTCCAGGGGCCATCCCTGCCTCACTGCCTTGACTGCAAGCCCCTTGGGGGCAGAGACTGTGGTCTGTCCCCTGCTGTAGCACAGCACAGACTGGTACAGACCTGACATTTGTTTACCTCTGACCAGCGAATGAATGAAGTCGATTCTCCTATGGGCGGCCCTCACACCTTCCTAGATGCCTGGGCTGCAGAGAGGCCCCCTCCCCTAGCTCCTCATCTGTAACTCAGGTGCTTTGGCAGTGGGCCCATGATGGCCTGCGTGGGCCACATCACCCCCGAGGTCCAATTGCCAGAGGATTCTCCCCACCGCCTCCCTGGGCGCCCGGAGCAGTGGCCCACCTGGCTGGTGGAGAGGTGGAAGTGCATGGCAATGGCGTAGGAGGTGTCCATGAAGATGTCCGGCATGCTCACCAGGTCCTCGATGGCCTGCAGCTTTAGGCCCAGCAGGTGCCGGTCAAAGGCTTCCCCACGGATGGCCTGTGGCGGTGGGGGGCTGTCAGAGGCAGGGGCTGCAGGCCCACAGGGCATCCGTGCCCTACTCAACCTGTGGCAGTGTACTGCCCCTTGCAGTCACTGGCCCCTTGGACCCATGAGACCAGAGTGTCCACGCAGGAGAGCACTTGCTCACAGATGGGGAAACTGAGGCCCAGCGAGGGGCAGAGATCTGCCTAGGGAGGCAGGACAGTGCAGGATTTAAGAGCACAGGCCCTGAGCTAGGTGGCTTAGCCCTATTGTGGCTATGGGACTTTGACAGGTCGCTTACATTTTAGAGCTTTGATGTCTTCATCTGCACAATGGGGACAGTCCTGAACTCCCCTTGCAGGGGTGCAGTGAGATCTAAATGGACATCTGCACATAGCTTGGTCAGAGCCTGGACACAGGCCGCGCAGAGACAGGGCCAGGATGGGCACCCAGGCCACCGGCTCCCTGACTGCGGCCCAAGCTGCTGGAAGGCAGGAACCCTGGGCTGCGGGACTGTATGCACCCTCCACATCAGGCAGCACATGACCCAAGAGCCAGGGGCCTGTGCTAACCCTGGAACCTGGGACTGGGCACTTATTGGGCCCAATCTCGCTTTCTCCAACTTTAAAATGGGGCTATTCAGCTTTGCTCCAGGTGCTCCAAGGCTCAGGGGAGAGGTGGCCCTAGCTAAGGGTCGGTAGCCATTTGCTGCAGGGATGCACAGGCAAGTGGGAGGACAGGTGAGAGATGCTAAGGGACAGGTGAGTAGGGACGGGCAGGGCTTACTCACTCGGTCGGTATAGGCTCGGTGGGCCTGCACCGCCTTCCGTAGCAGCTCCACCTTCTCATGCTCCTAGAGGGGTGAAGGGCAGAGGGAGCTGAAGCACTGTCCCTTTCCTGTTCCTCATCCACTGCAGGAACCCACTCCCCACCCAGCATGAGATTCTGAGTTCCTTAAATGTAAGTCTTGGAACTGCCAACTCTTCAGTCCTCAGCCAGGGCCTGACATATAGCAGATGCTTACTGCTGACAAATAAGTGAATGAACAATTGAGTGGCTCCCTTTTCTCTTTGGCTGCCAGGAAGCTCAGAGCTAAATTCATGGCTCCATCTTCTGTTAGATTCTCAGTGCCCATCACAGAGCTAGAATACCATAGGTGCTCAGTCAATGTGTGTTGACAGAGTGAACAGGAAGGGAGGTAGCTCTAGCCCAGCTCACCCACCCTTGCCCCAGACTTCTCACCGACACATTAGAGTCATCCATGGCCTTGACGAAGGCCAGTGAGTCCATGGAGGCTGAGCGGATGGTGTCTGTGCGGCCCAGGTGAAACATGCGCAGGGAAGCACTTTCGTAGGTGGCACACGCCTGCCCGTAGATCCTGGGTGGGAAGCAGAGCTCAGCACATCCCCTGGAGGTTGCCCCCACCCTTGCCCCCAGGCCTTATCCCTCCTTCGTGGGCAGGTGGGGTTCACCTGTAGTAGGCCAGCTGTAGGGCCATCTGGATGAAGGCATCTGGGCTCAGCTTCTCAGACTTGGGGAAGTCCTTTCCGAAGTGGTGGAACACCATCACTGTGATGTCCAGGTCCTGGATCATGCTAGGGGTGTGGGAGAAGCGGGTGAGAAGCAGGCTCCCGGCAGCCCCTGCCAACCCCTGGGAAGGCCTGGCAGCAGTCTCAGAACCAGACAGGGTACGATGACAGACCTGGCACCAGAGTCTCTCAGGCTCGAGGGCCCTGGCCTCGCCCACCCAGCATGGGGCAGCAGGGGTGGGCACTCACATGCTGAGGTTCTGCTTGGCCTTCTCAATGTCGTTCTTGATCTCGGGAGTGATGTTGAACCGCAGCTTCTTGGGCATGGGCAGGGGCACCATGGGAGACCGAACGAGATCAGGCTTCTTCCTGCGTGGGAAACGGGGCCTCAGCCTCATGGGGGCCCCCAGAGCCTGGGTCCCTGCTGGGACTAGGGTGGGGAGGGTGGGTCCCTGAATCTGAGGGCAGCCCAGGGAGACTTGGGCTGGCTTTTCTGGAAACTGCCCTCACTCCAGCTTCAGGGGGCCAATGGAGAAGGTCTAGAGAGGAGAAGGGGCTTGTCCAAGGTCACACAGCTGGGAAGTAGCAGAGCTAGAATTCAAACTCAGATCTGCTGTCTTCCTTTGAAAAACCAGATTCCTAGGTGCAAAGGAAGAGTGACATTCCCCTACAAGGCAGGTCTGTCACCTGTGTGTCACCTGTCACCAGGAACTGGGGAGCTGGGCAGCATGTTATCATACTCACGTGAAGTCGATCACATAGTCCACAAGGGTGACGATGGGGGGCCCCTCTGCCGCTGCGTGCTCATAAACGAGCCCACAGGAGCCATCTTCTGCCACGATGAACTGCGGAATCGGGAACCCCATCAGCCCCAGGTCCCTGGAGGCGGCTCCCGACCCAGCCGCTCACTAGTTGGATCTCTTGGGAAGGGCCTGTCTGCAGCCATCTCAATGGGTCATGCTGACTTCTTACTGTGACTATAATGGCTGACATTCACTGGGCTCTCGGAGTGGCCTGTCCCAGGCCGACCCATACTGTGCACACCTGAGTCCTTGGAACTACCCTACTGGAAAGGTCTACCGCCACCCCCTTTCACCGGTGCAGAGAGGGAAGATCACATCGCTCTGCCTGACCGCACATGCCAGGCTCGCTATGATGTGCTGAGGGTGACAGCAGTTTCCAGGCCAGCGGGCAGGACGGTAATGACAGGCTAGCTGCCTGGTAGTTACAGCGGCGTCCAGCCTGCTGGCTTCCTACCTACTTTACAAGCTGGGAGGCCAAGGATGCAGGCCAGGAAGGGCAGGAAGTCGTGAGGCCGCAGAGGACCACGTTTCGGTGCGTGTGTGGGTGGGAGTCACGGCCCTGCTGGTCGCACCTGCAGCGTCTTGTCGAACCAGCGGTTGCCGCTGTTGAGCTTGCTGCCGCCGCCGTGCAGCATCTGGCCGGCCACGTGGTTGCGGTACACGTCCTCAGAGACCCTCGGCATGGGGGCGTCCAGGCACACGGTGAAGATGCTCTTCTCAATGGAGCGCACTGACTCCCGGTTCACCTTGTCTTGGGCCACGTGAGGGGGGCGGGAGCACAAGATGGGGGTGAGGCTCAGGGCCTGGGGGAGACATGTCGCCCCTCTGTGGCCTCCCGCCTGGGGTTCTTCTGGCCTGTGTCTCTCTGGGGATGGGGAGCCCCCACCTCAGGGAGCCTGCAGGGAATTCACTGAGTGCTGGGTCTGGGTTCAGAGCTTCGCACCCAATGGGGCCCTGCAGCCTCACAGTGAGCGCCCTGTGACGCAGGGCCCAACACCCGGGCCACTTTAGACAAGGGGAAACAGAAGCCCAGGGTGACACAGGGAGCTGATACGGCAGTCTGACTCTGGGGACAATGCCCCAACCAATACAGGCTTTGGAGGTTTGGGGGACAGGAGGAGTGTGGAGGCAGGGAAGGCTCCTGAGCTGGAGAACTTGGACTCTAAGCCCAACTTGCTACTTAACAGAAACTATCGTAACCAAACTGAGCCTTAGTTTCCTCATCCATAAAATGGGACTGCCAACACCCACTCTGAGCTGAGAGCATCCAGAGGAAACATGGCTGCCCAGGCCTGGTACCCGGCCCAGCCACCGTGTGGGAAGAGGCCTGGCTGCGTGGCCTCGGCACGAGACCCCTACCCTGGAGGCACCTTTGATGAGGGTGTTGTACGCCTTGGCCCAGGAGTTGCGGTGGTTGGAGGTGAGGATGCCCACGGGCTCCTTGTTGGTCTGCAGTGACGAGTTCCAGATCTTTTCCAGCTGCATGAAGATCTGATCGGAGGTGAGGGGCGTCCCATCGCTGTGGTACACGTCCAGCTCAAAAAACTGTTCGGCACAGGCAGGTGGAGAGAAGGGGGCTGGGTGGGGTCTCAGGCTGAGAGCAGCCTCTCCCGCTGCTGCCCACTCACAGCACCCGGCCCAGCTGAGGGGTGCAGTCAGGCCGAGAGGAGAAGGAGGAGGCCCTTGGATCGCCCTCCTGTGCTGGGCAGGCCTACAGCCCCTCCTGGCCTCCCTCAGGCAGGAGCTGCCTGGGCACCCCGTGGAGCCACCAGGGGATGGCATTCCTGGGGCACGCGGGCACGGGGGCTGGGCGTGCTGGTCCTGCCCCTCTCCTCCCCTGCAGCAGGGTGGGGGTTGGCAGCTGTGGGCGGGGCCACCCACCTGGTAGTTGTGCACCACAGTGATGTGCGAGGGTGGTTTCTTGGTCTTGCTGAAGTTGCTGACGGAGTCCTGCTTGGGGCCCGGCACACGGCACGAGGACAGGATCTGATAGTACTGGTTCATGCACAGGGGCTTCCCTCCCAGGTACTCCACAGGCAGAGTCTCACTGCAGGGGCAGAGGGACAGTGAGGGGCTGCTGGACATGGAAGTGGGGAGGAGGGCAGGGCCAGGTCCTGGTGGGAGCAAGGCCAGGCCAAGTAAGGGCTCATGGTCAGTGTCCCTGTGACCCCCTCAGCATGAGCAGGGGGCCCATCAAGGCACATCACCTGGAAACTCCCTCCCTTCCCCTCTCTGGGTTTCAGCTTGCCAAGGGGGAGATGAGGCAGTGAGGCAACCTCCCGGGGCTTCTTATTTTTTTTGAAGAGACAGGGTCTCACTCTGTCACCCAGGCTGCAGTGCAGTGGTGTGACCATAGCTCACTGCAGGCTGGAACTTCTGGGCTTAAGGGATCCTCCTGCCTCAGCCTCCTGAGTAGGTACAACTACAAGTAGGCATGTGCACCACCCCTAGCTAATTTTTTAAAAACTTTTTTGTAGAGATGAGGGTCTCGCTATGTTCCCCAGGCTGGTCTCAAACCCGTGGCCTCAAGCGATCCTCCTGCCTCGGCCTCACAAAGTACTAGGATTACAGGCATGACCCACTGTAGCCAGCCACAGGGTCCTCTTTGGATAGGATGGGGCAGGATTACCAGGAAGAGGTCCCAGCAGCCGGAGCAGAGGACAACTCTAGTGCTCAGTCTCCCAAGCACCAACAGAGGCTGGGCCAACAGGAAGCGAAAGTAACAGGGCTCTGCAGCAGGGCTTGGGTCAGGGCTCTGGTCAGGGGTGGCTGTGGTAATTAGGCAGGCCTGGGCAGGGGTGGGGCTGCTCACTTGTCAATCATGGCCTTGAACTCCAACACGCCTTCAATGAGCTTGGCAGCAAATCTGGAAAGATCAGTTAGAGATTACAAGCTATTTGACACTGAGAGGGGGCCCTGGGTCAGGGACACCTGCTGGAGGGGCAGGCCTAGTCTTCCCACCTTCCTCACTGCTCAGAGAGAGCCCCTGCAGCTCAGGGCAGGGGCTGGGAGTCCCAGCTGGCCCCTCTGTGCCTGCTTCCTCATAAGCTCTGGAGAGAGGCTATCAGGAGGGCTCAGGGAGCTGCTGGAGGCCAAGGGCCAGGCAGGACTTAGGTGCTAGTCAAGAGCAGGGTCCATGTGGCTGGATTACGTGCCAGTGGACTGGTTCCACCTGCAAAGGGCCCAAGTTCCTGAACCACAGCCTGGAGTCTGGAGGGTGACCTTTGTACACAGTCCCGTTGACACTCGGCCATGTCATTCTGCCCTAAAGCATCAGCTATAGAGGGACCCAGGCCCCTGGGGGTGGTGAAGGGGTGGCGAGTGGCTTGACATGTCCCCAGGACACCTCTCAGCCTAGCCTTCCTCACTGGACTGTCTGGGCTTATAAAGATGGGATTTCTGACCCATATCAACCAGCCCCAATGCCTGGGGCTTCCCCAGCCCCCAACATGGGGACCACTGGCTTGAGTTCTTGGGCCAGAACCAGCCCTTCCCCAGGTGCCCTGGTCCCTTTAAGAGAAGCAGGTGGTGGCAGAAGTGGTTGGTCCTTGGGCAGGAGATCCCTGTCACTGGTATTTTTATCTCTGATAGGACTGGAATACCGGCCGGGGCAGGTGACATGGCCGAATGTGGAAAAGGGGACTGTGTACAAAGGTCACCCTGTGGCCAGCTGAGCAGAGTGGGGAGGAGGGGCCAATCTTGGAGTGGTGGGGAAGCCTCAGGCTTGGGCGAGGGAGTGCCTTCGGTCCGAGGTTTAGTGGTTAACAGGAAGTTTTAGAGCTGGACAGACCCTGCTTCCTGCACAGATCAGCCAATCCAGAACAGGGGACATGGGCAGCTCCCTTCACTGCTCTGAGCCGAGGTCTCCCCATAAGCTAATGGGGATGATCCCCCTCCATAAGGCTGTTCGTGGGAATGAACCATGAAGGGGGTTGGGGCCCTCTGATCTCTGGGGGCAAGTGGACTTGAGGGCTCTCGAAGCACCCAGAGCCCTGCCCCCGCTGCCTCGGGGCCCCCCTCATCCCCAGCCGCTCACCGGAGCTGGCCCTGCAGATCCACGAAGTCCTGCTTGGGCAGCATCACGCCCGGGCTGGAGTAGATGACGACAGGCTGGCGGTACTGGAGATAGGCTGTCCTGAGCCACCACTCAGACAGCTGAGGGAGGACCAGAGCTTGTCAGGAGCAGGGCGGGACCTGGCGCCCCTTCCTCCCCGGGGCCAGGGGACCTGGCCATGCCCCCTTCATGGAGATTCTCAAAGTGAGTGCTTAGATCCAGAACACCCTCCTCACCCTCCACCCAACCAGCACCTTTGCGTCAGCCTGGGAAGCTGGCATTAGCAGAAGAAATCGACAACACTGCCGAGAAAGAGATTTGAGAGAAAGGGTGGAAGGAAACCTGGGAGGGGTGGAAGGGGCAGCAAGGTGAATGATTTTTCTTTATCTTAGAAGTTTTCTGTCAATTACTCTGAGACATTTATAAGTAAAAGTGTATGGCTCAATAGATCAAAAGGAAAAAAGGGAAAGATATATTAAAAAAAAAGTCCAGGGAGTGAGTTTTGGCTGTCACCAGCTGGGAATTCTCCAAGGAGGCAGGAGACCAGGGAGTCACAGCAGCCTGAGGGACTCTGGCCTCCCTGTAGCCTCAGACCCGGGAGTGGGAGTAGCCACCCCCTTTGACCTCGAGCTCAGGGCACTCCTGAGGGGAGCTCACTGTGAGAGTAAGTCATGACAAAATGTGGGTGACATACTCTCAGTCTGTACCCTGGCTGCCCATCCTCTGCCCTGGGGTGAGGGTCTCTCCGGGAGACCAGCCCCGGTGTGGTGTTAAAGGTTCCTATCTTGGGGCTAAGTACACTCCCAGTGACTGTCACCCTTGAGCCTTCTGTGCTGACTGCAACACCCCCCAGCACACACCTAGTACACCTTTGTCTGGCAGGTCTCTCAAGTCCCAGAGAACTCCAGGTCCCCAATAGCCTTCCTCACCCCATTGCAAACAGCAGCAGGATGTGCACAGATTCCCCTGTGGCACTGGACCACTGGCCTTTGGCCCTTGGCAAGGAGGGGGAGGCAACTTGTCCCAGGCTGCACAGCAGGCGACTGCTGGCCCCTAAGGATGGGGCCCCTGAGTCAGCCAGACCTTCCTGTGTAGCACAGGGCCTCCCTGAGAGCTGCTGTATGCATCTGGGCTTTCGGTCTACCTCTCTGGGACTTTCCTCATCTGTAGATCAGGGAGGAGCAGACAGGAGCTCCCTCCCTTTGGGGACTCAGCTAGGGGCTCCTATTCCACTAGGGATCCCTGAGGCTCTGGCCAGGGCTTGGGAGACAAGGGGAGACCCTGCAGGTAGGGGCATTCCCTCAGTGAGAATCTGCGAGGTGGTGGCAGAGGCCCTTCAGGGGCCCTCTGAGTGGAGAGGGAGCCCCCTTAGCCAGAAGCTTCTGTTGAAGAAAGAGTCCCAAAGCTAAACGAAGTTAGAAAACCAATGGACCCCAGACTCTTCAGGGCCCTTGCAGGGCAAGCATCCTAATTCCAGAGTTGGAGACCCTGACCAGCTAAGGATCATTAAATGCCACCTAAGGGCCAATGCCTCCCCTTCCAGTGTACAGCCTCCTACCACCCCCTGAGCCCCAGGCTCTGAGTGCCACCTGCCCACCCCATGGGTCCTCCTATAGCATGGTATTCACAGGGCCAGAACCCAGCTCTGCTGTTCTCCCACAAGCCAGCTTCTGTCTCAGTCATCGGGATCTTGGCAAATCTGCCTCACTCCAAACCCCACTCACGTTTTACATCAGGACTCTACCCACCCCCACCCCATCAGCAAGTGTCATTGGCACTGCCTCCAAAATACTCCTGGGCCTAACGACTTTCCTCCTCACCCTGGCAGTGCCAGGCCCAGCCTGCCACATCTACCTTGGGGCAATGGCACCAGCCTTCCCCTCCCCTCTGCCTCCCACACTTGCTTCAGCCCAGCAGCAGGGCCCTGTCGCTCATCTTTGTGTGGGAGTATGAGATGCCCACAGAGAAGCAAGTGTCCAAACCAAACACACCTGTGTAACAGATCAGACACAGAACCAGGGCACTCAGTCACTGAAGGACACCCCCCACCTCAGGAAGCTGTCCCCCTGAGCTCAAGTCTCCCTGTGAGCTCAAGTCCAAGATCCTTCTACGTGGCAGTCCCTGCCCTCACCCTCCACTCTTGCCTCTGTCCTGGCACATGCAGGCGTTGTCACCTTTGTCCTTGCTGTTCCCTCTGAGACTCTCATGTCTCAGGCCCACTCCCTGCCCCTTCCTGACACCCAGCATGATGACACTACTGTCCCCAGCCATCCTCTTCCTCTTTTTTTTTTTTTTGAGACAGAGTCTCACTCTGTTGCCCGGGCTAGAGTGCCATGGAGTCAGCCTAGCTCGCAGCAACCTCAAACTCCTGGGCTCAAGTGATCCTCCTGTCTCAGCCTCCCAAGTAGCTGGGACTACAGGCTTGCGCCACCATGCCTGGTTAATTTCTTCTATATATTTCAGTTGGCCAATTAATTTCTTTCTATTTTTAGTAGAGACGGGGTCTCGCTCTTGCTCAGGCTGGTCTCGAACTCCTGAACTCAAACGATCCTCCCGCCTCAGCCTCCCAGAGTGCTAGGATTACAGGCGCCTCCTCTTCCTCTTGACCCTTTATATTTCCATAGAACTTCACTGCCTGAAACGACCTCATCCACTGACTTGCATCCTGTCCATCACCTTCTCTCCCCACTGCTTGAAAGTCAGCTCCAGGAGGCCAGAGACTGTGTTCTTCTTGCTCCTCCAGCGCCCTGCTGAGTGCCAGGCACAGAGTAAGTGTTAGGGAAATTCGGTGGAGCAAATGAATGAATGTGCCAGAACAGCTGGTACTGGAAAGTTGTGTGTGTGCAGCTAGCTACAGGCCGCAGCCCGGGTGCCATCCCACTCACCCAGTTGTCTGTCTTCCTGGCCCTGCGCTCCAGCCCCTTCTGCAGGCGTTCCCCCACGCCTCCTGAAGCCTGAAACTCGTCCACCAGCTTCTTGGTCTGCGCCCACTCCTCCTCGCTCACGATGGGCTGCAGTGCCTTGAGGTAATGGTCCAGCGACTGCTGGAGAGGGGGCACGGGCAGCCGCGGCAGTGCATCCTGGTGTGCCTTGAAGCGGCCCGACACCTTCATCAAGGAGGAGGGCTTGAGGAAGCCCAGAGGCTTCACCTGCAGGCAGCAGAACATCCTGTTCTTTCTCTCACCAGCCTTGGGAGCCCTGGCACTCCCAAAGCCGCAGCTCTGGGCACTTATATGCCCATCCTTGGGGGCAGAGATGGCCTCTTGGGTGGAGCCTTCCCTGGCTTCCCAGCCCTCCAGCTCTTGGTGTCCCCGCCTCTCAGGGGCCTAGAGACACAGGTTGGGATGGAGGAGGGTGGGGGGTGGCCACTAGTCTTGGCAGAGCTCAGGGGAACCAAGTCAAGATGAATGGCACCTTTGGGGTAGCAGAGGTGAGGGGGACCGCCCACCTGTTTGGATGCCCAGACCCCGCTTTCCTGTCCCTGGGAAGGGAAGCCAGTCAGCAGAGGGGAGACTGCTCCTTCTAGGAGGTTCCCCACCTCCTTCTCTCCCACCCTTTCCAGGTGGAGAAAAGGAGGGGAGAAGAGAGAATCACAGAGGGCCAGACAATGACAGCGTCCTTGGTGAGGGGGGCCTCTGGCTTTCTCCTGCCTTGTGGGGGGTGGTGACAGTGCGGGACAGTGCTGCAGCGCGAGAGAGCTGGGTGGTCTGGCATAGAGGGTGAAAGGTGGCAGAGAGAGAGAGCCCGGCAGACTTTGGAGGTGAGCAGAGAGACAGGTGGGGGCCGAGGCTGTTGGCACGGTAGGCGGGCAAGCGGCAGAGGCTCCGTTCTGTTCCATACCTTCTCTCTCTGCTGCCCGTCCTCCTCCATGGCAGGACTGAGGTTCTGAGCCCTGTCTGTCTGCCTTGGCTGGATCTCTAAGCCTAACTGTGCTACCAAGTGGGCGAGCAGAACCTAGCAAGAGGCAGCCACTTGCCTGGGCTGGAAAGAGAAGACAAGAGCCAACGTTCAGGGGGAGGCAAGGTGGCACAGGCAATGGCTGTGGTGGCATCTGGGGTTGTGGCAGTGACAGGGGAAGCTACTGGACTCCAGACGCTGCTCCACCCTCCCGAGTTTCCAGAAGTAGAGGAATGGGGAGCAGTGAGGAGGCTGCTGGTGGGCAGTGCAGCAGGAAAAAACCTGGAACGCTCTCTCCTTTCCTCCCTGGGTGGGCTCAGCGCCAGGGAGGCAGGCCAAGAGGCATTAAAAAATCCACCTGTCAGAATCTACCTGGATCTTTCTGACAAAAGAAAACTTGGCTGGAATGCTATACCACAGCCCTAACATCAGTCCTAAAATCAGGGTTGGTGCAAGGGAGCAGACGTTAGGAAAGGGCCATCAGCGGACAGGGGCCACCAAGAGCCCTGCCGGTTTCCTTATCTCTCCCATACTCTTGGGGCCCTTCTGGGCCACCACTCTATGAAAGCTGTCTTCTCTGAGCTGTGGCTCATTCAGCTGGGGGCCAAGAGTGGAGGACTTTTGGTATGAAAAATAAACCGCACGGTGGCTCAAGCCTGTAATTCTAGCACTCTGGGAGGCCGAGGAGGGAGGATCGCTCAAGGTCAGCAGTTTGAAACCAGCCTGAGCAAGAGCGAGACCTTGTCTCTACTAAAATAGAAAGAAATTAATTGGCCAACTAATAAAATATACACAAACAATTAGCCGGGCATGGTGGCACATGTCTGTAGTCCCAGCTACTAGGGAGGCTGAAGCAGGAGGATCGCTTGAGCCCAGGAGTCTGAGGTTGCTGTGAGCTAGGCTGACGCCACGGCACTCTAGCCCAGGCAACAGAGTGAGACTCTGTCTCCAAAAACAAAACAAAACAAAAAAACAAAAAAAACCCCCAAATGGCCAGGCACAGTGGCTTACACCTTTAATCCTAGCACTTCGGGAGGCTGAGGTGGGAGGATGGCTTGAGCCCAAGGGTTCGAGGCTACAGGGATCTGTGATTGTGTCACTGCACTCCAGCCTGGCAGACAGAGTGAGACTCTGTCTCGAAAAAAACCAAACCAACCAAACAAAAAATAAACCAAAGGATGCTGGTTTGGGGGCTGGACAAGACTTGAATTGGCAGATTCAGGGGCCTCTGGCCAAGTTCCTCCTTGCCTCAGTTTCCCCAGCAGTGAAGTAACCAGGCCAGTCTGGTCCTGGAGGATGACCTGGCCGTGGGATGGGACACAGCTCTGGCGGCAGTGGCAAGGGTGAGTGGAGCTCAGGGTGCCAGAACACCTGGCAGAGCCCCCAGGTCTGCGCCTGGACGTGTACCCTCAGCCCTCTGGCCCCACAGTGTCTGTCTGAGACAGAGCAGGGATATGCTTGGATCAGAGAGGAAAGGAACCCAGATCAGCATGGCAGCATTGCTCGCTCCAGGCTGCCCCATGGAGAGGGTTGAGGGCTACATGTGGACAGGCTGGGGAAAGAGGCTGCCACCTGTTGCCTCCTGCCAGCCTGAGGCCTTTCTGAGCAGCCTAGCTTGATGCCTCCTTGTGAGCTCCTCTGGCCACACACAATCCCCCAGGGGACATTTGATAAACCCAAGGAGGCAGACCAACTGGGTTCGGCCAGAGAAGTGGCTCTGGCTCACGCAGAGACGGCTCGGCCCGAGAGCGCGAAGCGTGTGTGAGTCAAAGAATAACTGGGAGACTGAACGCCGGGCTGGTCTCTCCCCGCCTTGGGTCCGGGTCTAAGAGTGGGGTGCTGACTGAAGCCAGGGTGCCCGCTGTCTTTTCCGGGTCGTTGGAATTGAGTGCCGCAGGATGCGAGTTCGAACCCGCCTCTGACCTTGCGCCTCAACCCCCTCCTCTGCCAAACGGGGACGCCCACCTGCCGACCCCACCCCACCAGCCGGAGGCCGGGTGGGACAGCGGCTGCGCCGCCCTAGCGGCCCGTTTCCCTACGCGAGCGCAGCTGCGCTGCCCGCCCTTCCCGTCCAGGGCCCTCCGGCCCGGGCTCCGGCCGCACTCACCACGGTCCTGGCGGCGAAGGCTAACATCTTTGCAGTCCGCTCCGCCTCCCGCGCTGGGCAAAGTCCGCGCTGTCGCGGCCGCTGGGGTCACGGTGGGTCTCCGTTGGAGCCTCGGGCCAAGCTCGCCGCGTCACCGCCGCCAGCCGGTAGAAGCGGCCCCGCGCCCATCCAGCGGGCCCGGCCGGCGGCGGGCAGGCGGCCCCGGGAGGAGGACTCGCGGGGCGGGGCCTCGGCGGCTAGCGGGCCCCGGGCGGCTAGCAGCGGGCCCGGGGCGGGGCCACCGCCGGGGGCGGGGCCTGCGGGGCGGGGCGGGGCCGAAGGCGAGTTAGCGGTTGAGACACCCCGCGAGGTGCGGGTGCCCGAGAAGGGGGCAGGGCGAGGTCACCATCCAGCCTTCTCCCTCCCGCCTCCAAATGCCACCTAAGATGTTGGAGGCGGTGGTGTGCGCCCCTCCAGGTTGGTGTCCTTGAGCGTAACTCTCGGAGTGGTAGGAGGGCACAACCATGTTGACCGGGAAATGTCAGTGTCACCCACAGAGATGACAGGTGGGAACTGCCCCGCAAAAACGTGGCTGCGCACGAACCAAACTTGACGCCCCGCAAAAGCATGGCGGCCAGGGCGGGGCAGATGTTGGTGCGCATGCTCCCCGAGTGCCCCGCACCAACATGGCCGCCGCCCCCGTCAGCGCGGTCGCCGCGAGCAGGCCGTTGGTGGGCATGCTCCCTGAGTGCCCCGCACCAACATGGCGGTCGTCTTCGCTGGGGTGACTTTAATTCTCGGTGTTTGGTTATAGCCGGTCGGCGCTTATTTGTCTTCGGAAGGCTCGGAGCCTGTGGTGTAGTCGGGGAAGGCAGGGTGGGTGCAGGGGGAGAAAGCTGAGAGGGGACTGCAGGCATCCGGGCCGGCTCCGGGCGGGAGCAAGATGGCTGAGAGCGAACGGCAGTCGCCGCCAGGTAGGGCCGGCTGGGCCGGGCCGGTGGGGTGGGGACGCGGGGGCGGTGCCCGGCGTGGGGGCGGGGAGGGGGTGTGGTGTGGGGGGGCTCGGGCGGGAAAGGGTCAGGAGATGGAGGAACTCGAGGGGCAAAAGTTCGTGGGCCCCGAGGTGGAACAAGAGTCGAAGGGCCTTAAGGGAGAGGTGAGGGTGGGGGGGCCGCTGGGAGAAAGGGCAAGAACCTGGGGCTGCAAAGGGCTGGTGGGGTGGGCTCGACCCGGGGATTTGGGGAGTGCCTGATGGGCAGCGCGGTGACCAGAAAGGGAGGTCTTTTCCGCATCTGGGCAGCGCGTGCTTGAGTAGGCTGTTGACCTGCTGGGGAGGTTGCCAGGGATGCGGGCGAAAAGTGATGCAGATCGCTGTCTTCTGTATCGGACCCTGCTGGGGAGGCGGTGCTCTCCGCGTCTGTGCCTGCCTCGCCGGCATTTTCAGCCCTCCTCCACGCCCTACCCTCTCTTCATCCACCTGTTCCCTCTCCCTCGTGGAGGCTGGGCTCTGGGGTTTCAATTGCCGAGAATTTATTGAGAGAAACCGCCCTTAGTGTCTAAACCACTAATTTAAAAAGGCTGGTTGTGCAAGGAGATGCGAGTCTCTCTCTGACATCACCTTCTGTAACTTTTGTTTACACTCTGGCCTGTTTTTAGTTCATCTCATACCTGGGATGGAGGTGGTAGGGAGGGATCTTGTTATACAGACTTTCCTGACCTTTCCTGGACTAGCGGAAGGCTGTTTGCTAACCCCCCTTGAGCTCAGAAGGACTGACCATAGGTAACTTAAAATTCTCACCGAGGGACAAATAAGTTGGCCAAACACAGCTGATATTTTGAAAGCATTTGATAGTCCTTCTACCCTGTCTCAAATTTTGTGATCCCTGGTAAGGTCTCAGAAGAGAGAAATTTTGAAAATCAGATGAGGCATCCTTACCATGCCCCCAGAAATAGATGAACAAAGAGCTAGGTTTGGTCTGTTAGTGCATTCAAAACCAGACATTTATTTTACAGTATTTTTTACGAAACCTCTGTTCATGTGCCCTTAGAAGTTCTGGTAGTGACGTCAAGAGATACGAGATATAATGCAACCAGAATTATCAGTAGATGAATGTGTCTCTGAAGATGAATAGGAGTGAGGGGAGGAGAGAACCTGTGCAGTGAGAGAGAAGGGACGGCTCAGGGAGATTATCTATGGCTGGAAGGATTGAGGTCCCTGGAGGTGGTCCTCCTTTGAAGTTTGAGATAGGACTTTTTGGAACAAGTGGAAAGTAGTTCTTAGTATGGGGTGAAAATGTTGGATTTTGGAGTCACACCAGCAAGGCTCTGCCTGGCAAGTCAGAGCCTCTGTGAGCCTCAGTCATCTAGTAAAATGAGGCTACTGTACCGTCTTCATAGGGTTTGTACTGTGTATTCATTCAATAAGAAGGTGTGAAAAGTGTGGGACATGGTAGGTAGTCAGTAAATGTTGATTGCTGCTATCCTTTGCAAAGTTTCAAGGTTATACAGGTTGAACATGTAGACCATTTCCCAAATGGTAGTTGATAATACTGTATATTTTACTCTTTGGTGTTTTTTTAGGAACAACTCTAAAACTCTGGATGTTTCCATCTTGTACTGTGAGGTTGTAGGGGATCCACTGTCCCTTGGCACCTTCTCAGAGACAGAATCTGAGGCTAGAGACACTGTGGGTGTGTCTTCATTTATCACAGTCCTGTCTTTGAAGCCTTGTTTCTTCTGTTTGGGATTGTGTAGTCTGACAATTTATGTGTGTTTCACCAGTAGTTTGTTACAGTGCTTCTTGGAAGGTAGCCTTTTGTTGGGGAACAGAGTCTGGTCTGGGGGCTTTCCTCCCCGTGAAATATCCCTGTGAAATAACGTCAGGAGTGCTGTCCCCTGGCAGGGAACAGTTTTCTCAGACTTACAAATGGTCTGTGTTCCCAAAGATCATTTGCAAGGTGATTATTTGGAATGTGAAACACATTTTCCCATAAAAGCAATGTGGTTGGGTTACCAGCCTGGCCTACAAAGCTTTTTATTTAGCATCTTACTTAAAGTAGCAATTTACTAATAGTAGGGTCCTCAATTTTGGGTTCTGGGAACAGGACTTGCAGGACAGGTGGTAGGAGGAAGAGAGCCTCTGGTCTCTTTCTGTAGCCCTGGTTTGACTTAACGCAGAGGTTAGTCTTGCTTGTATCTTGGATTCTTTATCTTTTTCCTAAGGTCTCTAAGACTCCAGGCACTTTTTCTTTCCTCAGGACCTCTCCAGCAGGCTTTATTCCCCTAAATGTCACGTGTTCCAGAGCTTTCTTAGGTCTCTGTCCCTTTTTTCCCATGCAGCTGATGTCAGCTAGGTTTTAGGAGAAAAACAGTGGGATAAATTTATACTGCGTTGTGAGTGACTGATAGTTCTTTACTCTTCCCTCTCTTTCTCTTTCCCTCACCTTCTGGAAAATATGGAAACTCCATTTAAAATTGTGGCTTTTTTCTTATCACAAAACTACTTTTCTGATTGTAAATTCAGGTCCACAACTCCCTATCCAAAACCCTTGGGGCTGGGCGTGTTTTAGAATTCAGAGTTTTTCGTATCTCAGAAAACAGCACTCCATGATCAAAGTTACTTCAGCAAATATATAAATACCCTCACTAAGTGAGATACATAAAGCCTATAAATGTCCTCATGTAGGTTTAGGTATTATACCAAGTGAGCTTGTGATAAATTTATTTAAAAACTAGGTTTTCATAGCTTTTCAGATCTTGGAATTATGAATAAAGGACTGAGGGCTTGTATTTTCCAGTGTGTCACAAAGTGACAAAGTGAAGGGAGTCCTAAGTATTGGGAAGATATCTTTGGCTCGAGAGGCCACTTCTAGTAAGTATTTAACAGTTAGCTTTGGCATGAAGTTTGCCTCTAGGTCACCACATTGAACTGCCCTAGGTTTTCTTTTCCCTCACCTTCTGGAAAATGTAGAAACATTTAAAACTGTGTCTTTTTTCGGATTATAAAAGTACTATATACTTGTATTTAAAAGTAATATGTAACTTGGAAAATGGAAGTCCTTTATAAATCACACCCCCTTAGAGATAACCATCAGTAACTTTGGTGTTTAATCCTTTAAATTTTTCCATTGCGTATACAGTCATGCATTGCTTAACGACAGGGCTGTGTTCTGAGAATGTGACATTAGGTGATTTCCTCTTATGCAAACATCATAGCGTGTACTTGCACAAACCTAGATGATATGTATGTTTTTATTTATGTGTATAATTTCATATGAAAAACCAAATGTCCCGGCCCCATTACTGAACATCAGTCATTTCCCCTGCTTGACCTGCAATGCCAACATCAAGTGCCAAATATCAGGTTTCTGTATGTGCTCCACTATAATCTCACGGGAGCACCATCGTGTGTGCCGTCTGTTGTTAGCTGACGGAAATATTGTTATGCAGTGCGTGGCTGTACTAATACGTGTATGTGTTATTTGTAATTAGTATGTATAGTTGTTTTTACAAGTATGGGATGATACTGTATATAATGTAGCGCAATTTTCTTTCTTTACTTTTTAATGTCTAGGCCGTCTTTCCTATGTCAGCAATATAGATTTCATTCTTTTAAAAAGCTATGATGGCCGGGCGCGGTGGCTCACACCTGTAATCCTAGCACTCTGGGAGGCTGAGGCAGGCGGATCGTCTGAGTTCAGGAGTTCAAGACCAGCCTGAGCAAAAGCGAGACCCCGTCTCTACTAAAAATAGAAAGAAATTAATTGGCTAACTAAAAATATATATAGAAAAAATTAGCCGGGCATGGTGGTTCATGCCTGTAGTCCCAGCTACTCGGGAGGCTGAGGCAGAAGGATCGCCTGAGCCCAGGAGTTTGAGGTTGCTGTGAGCTAGGCTGACGCCATGGCACTCTAGGCCGGGCAACAGAGTGAGACTCTGTCTCAAAAAAAAAAA
>CAUYRT010096873.1:0-20833 GCA_963574885.1 Lepilemur ruficaudatus
TTGCAAGACCATGTGTTGCAAAAAACAATGCTGCTCAAACTATAGAAGCGGGACTTGCAAATTCTCTGCCATCCACCGTATTCACCAGACCTTGCACCAACTGACTACCACTTCTTCCAGGGTTTGGACCACTTCTTGCAAGGAAAAATATTCAATTCTGAACAAGCTGTGGAAAAGGTGTTTCATGATTTCATCGCCACTTGCTCTCCAGGCTTCTTCACTGCTGGCTTAAGCAAGCTACCATGAGATGGCAAAACTATGTTGATAGTTTAGGGACATATTTTGATTACTTGTACTGCTTGTTTGAGATATAATAAACTAAACTTTTGATTCAAAATGAGACATTTCATATTTAATAATTTAATATTACTGTTCAGATGAAGACTGAAGCAATGAGGGGTTACATTGTCGAAGACTACACGGCACATGAGTGGCAGAGCCAGTGTTTAGAACAGAGGAGTCTAGTGCCACAGTCCGTGCTTTTAACCACTATACCAAATGGAAGATTCAAGAAGAATATTAAAATTGTCTTGGAATAGTTGAAGGGCAGCCAAGTGGAGAAGGAAGTGAACATATTCTCCATTGTCTCAGAAGGTGCCTCAGAAGGATCCAAGATGAAAAGCTAGAAGGAAACAGAGTTTGGCTTAACAAAAGAAAGTAAATACCAGAGATAGATTTTTTTGCAGGCAGTGGCTCCATGTCACTGCTGGTGATTAGATCTTTTTTGAAGCAGCAGTTATCAATGATGCTGACAACCAGAACAGTGGTTAGGTTAGGTAAAATTTCCTTTCCTATGCTGAGATTTTATGAGTTAGGGATGTTATCATAATCACTGTCATCAGTACTTCTGTAGTGGGGAGTTAGAAAGTTGGGAAAAGGTGGGGAGGGATAATGGATCCTTAAGCAATTTTATTGACAAACATTACTGGCATTACTCTCACCAATAGCATATTATAATATATTTTGCCTCAAAGTTCTTGGAACAAACTCTTAAAAGTTTTTTTAGGCTGGTCCAACGGTAATGTGTTATCTCACTTGATTGTTCACAGTCTGTTACAGATTGAACTCCCTGTTCTGCTGCTTTCCCTCTTTCTTACTACTGCACTTAACTAGTCTAAAAAAAAAGTTTTTTTAATTGACAAAATTGTATATATTTATCATGTGCAATATGTTTTAAAATATATATACTGTACATTGTGGAATGGCTAAACAGAGCTAATTAATATTCAGAACTGACTTTTGATAGATATATAAAATTGGCTTATTGAAAATTACATTAAATGACAATGTTTCCAAGTTAACATTGTTAACTAACTACATAGCTAATGTAGTGCAGCACTGAAAGCACAACTTAATGTTTATAGCTTTAATAAATCACTAAAAAACATTAAATGACATTTTGGTTGTTTTCTTATTCCTGTGTATCTCTTGCTTTCCTAACTCTCTTGCATTTTTTTCCCTTTTATTGCAGGCAATTCTCATGCAAGAGGCTAAACGCAATTAAATGTGCAGGATGAAAAGATGGCACAGGCACTGCTGGTACCCCCGGGACCCGAAAGCTTCCGCCTTTTTACTAGAGAATCTCTTGCTGCTATTGAAAAACGTGCTGCAGAAGAGAAAGCCAAGAAGCCCAAAAAAGAACAAGACAATGATGATGAAAACAAACCAAAGCCAAATAGTGACTTGGAAGCTGGGAAGAACCTTCCATTTATTTATGGAGACATTCCTCCAGAGATGGTGTCAGAGCCTCTGGAGGACCTGGACCCCTACTATATCAATAAGAAAGTGAGTGCTGATTTTATATTTCCGATAAGTCTTTACTTAAACACCTAACTTCAAAATAAACTCCTGGGGCTATATAAATACTGCAACATAATTTTTATCCTGTTAAAGATTTTATAATATTATCACCACTTACTTTTAAGCACAATATAATAAACAGAAACATTTATTAGAAATGCAGTCAAGAGGTGGCTACAGGGAGGAGATATGAATAGAAGAACAATTTCTACAATTTCACAGTAATTGAGGTAAATAGTCAAAATTAAAATTGACATCAAAAAAGTGAAATATCTGTTCTGGGTGACATATTTATACATGGGATGATCAACAGAATAACACCTATGCAAAAAAATTATGGGAAGATGTTGTACGTCTTATTTTTTTAGTTCTTGTTTAGCTTGATGTTTCTTCACAATAATTTGTATTCTAGAGGACAATAAATAATCTTCTACTTAGCATCCTCCTATGAGTAGATAATACATGGAGAAGCACATTCACCTAAAGATACATGTTCCACCCCCGCCCCCTCCCGCCAACCTGGAATATGATTAGGAACTTCACTAGATCTTACTTATTTTAGGCTAGATTCTGGAACACCTACACATTGTTACAACTTCACCCTAAGGGAAAAAAATCAAGATTAAAGACCAAAAAAAAAAAAAAAAACTTTCATCTTCTCCATCTATACATGATTTAAATCAACAATTATGACCATCTTCCTAATGCTAAAATAAGCAATAATTCTGTCAAAATTAGGTAATTTCTGTAGTTAAACCAGCTGGGTATGATTTTATAGAAAATATAAAAAATGGATAGTAAACTCCACACTTTCTAATTAGGTATTTTGGCATCTTATAGCCACAATTTATATTTTATGTTCACAAGCATAAAAACAGTGCAATGTAGAAACTGAAGATAAATTAATATCACCATGAGTTGATGGCTTATGGATTACAGAATATATTGAACACCTTTATTAGTCAAAGCACACCCTTTTAAAAGTAATGGCTGAAGAAATTGCATTTTTTAAGCAGTGTACCATTTACTTTATAAGATCGGTATTGACTAAAGGAAATGACAACCATTCAGACATGAAACTACCCTACTGTTCTAAGGGAGTACTTCTCAAACTTGCACATACATACAGTGACCTGAGGATCTTATTAAAATGCAGATGCTGATTCCATAGGTCTGGAGTGGGGCAAGAGATACTGCGTTTCTTAGAAGCCATCAGGTAATATCCATCCTGCTAGTACATGGGCCACACTTTGAGTAGAGAGCTTTAATATGTTTTACTTAAAGTCATGAAAACAAATTAAAACATTTAAACAGGTTCTTTCTTTTTCCCATTTTAACTAGTTTCATCAAAGGTGGCAATTTAATGTTCATTCATATATATTTCTCAATAATTTGTTTCCATATTTTACTATAGAATTGATAAAGGAAATTTTGAAACTTAGTCATGATGATGACAATAAGACATCCTTCAAGAAATTGAAAAACAAAATTCTCCCCTGAAAACTATTGATCTGAAGTACATATTTGCAAAGATACCTTCGAGAGAGAGAGGCATGATTTACTCTGGCATGATGAAAAGTACTTGCTACTTACAGAAAA
The DNA here is from genome assembly GCA_963574885.1 of Lepilemur ruficaudatus. Taxonomy (NCBI): domain Eukaryota; kingdom Metazoa; phylum Chordata; class Mammalia; order Primates; family Lepilemuridae; genus Lepilemur; species Lepilemur ruficaudatus. The sequence continues at coordinate 3,400 of CAUYRT010096873.1, forward strand.
GGAAGGATCCTTAAGAAAGGGAATTGATCAGCCTGATATGATTAAGGGGGGCATGGAGGAGACTAATAGAGACAACCGTTAGTATTTTCCAAGGGAGACAGATGTTTAGTAGCACTGAAAGCATTTTCATCCCAATGGCAAGGCTACACTGGGCTGCCTAACAGATGCTGTTAAACATTCTGCATCATTTGATTAAGTCAGCTGGCTGGGGCTCCACACTCAGCAAGAAGCCTTCTGATTATAATTTGTTGTCCCATAGATTTGCTTAAAGGAAAGAATGTACTGGTTACGTGAAAGTAATATACCTCATTGCAAATAAATAGATTGGCATTCTGATTTTATATGGCAGGCTTTCGAATTTGGTTAATGCGAATCTGCCACGAGGAAAGAGAATTGTCCTCTGGTGTTGATAAAGTCAGTTTTGATTGGCTACATGCTGAGAGCCAGGCTTGGACCCTGATTTATTCATAGTACCCCTGAACCATCTTGGGAGACATCTAGCCAGCCTCTTCACTGTTGGCTGCACTGCTTTCCTTTATGAAGTATCTATTAATATAAAGATGAAGACTGAGTTGATCTTAAAGAAATAGGTAATTTGTGATTCTTAGGATAGAAGGAGTAATGGAAGAAGCTAATGGAAGAAGTTCTGGAATTTAAAAACACGTTATGAAGCTAAGTTAATTATTAATATATGAAATAATGCAGGTAAAAGGCATTGAAAAACTCTAAAGCATTATGTAACTCTTTGCTGCTGTTAATTAGTAATACATTTTAAATACAAAATTTAACCAAATGAGAAACATCACAATGTATTTTAATGGCATGTAAATTGAACAGAGTAATAGCTTAAGAACAATGGAAGTGGTGATAATAGCTAACATATGTTGTGCTCATGCTGTGTCAAACACTGCTTGAGTGCTTTAACTCATTTAATATTCAGTGAACCAGGTGTTCTTGTTAGCCTCAGTTTACAAATAGGGAAGTGAAGCTGAGAGGTTGAGTAACTTACCCACAGTCACAAACCGTAAGTGGTAGATCCAGGATCTGATCTACCATTTATGGAGAGCAGTTTATGAAAAATGGTTAGTTAAGTAATGGTTGGCTCCATGGTCTCAAATACAAAAGAGAAATGAACAGAGAAATTGGTTTCCCTGCCCTTTATACTGGCAATATAATTATTTCTGTCTACATATGCAAATAAAGCACCCTGTCAATGAAAATAAATTTATGAGATATAATCCTTACTTAAAGGGGAAAAACATATTATTACTTGAAAACCTGACTTTAGAATTGGCACTATTTATCCCTCACCCAATCATCTGTCATTTTCTCAATTGATTTCCAGTTTAGGTACATCTTTCTATAACATCAGAGCCCCAATTTCCAACTTTTATCTTGCAGTTCTCTAACTATACATGGCATTAGTATTTTATTCCTCATTTCTGAGAACTCAAGTTTTTCTTTGTGTCAAGTATTGTTCTCCAGAAATAAATTGGTATTGTGGTCTTAAGGCCTGCTCTGTTTCAAACCCTATAAATTCAATAAAGATGCTCTTGGCATGTCAGTTTTAAAATTCCACTAGTGCTACAGTGGCTAATCTTGCAGGAAGAGCAAAGGGTTTCATGTTCAAAGGGATAATTCATGCCTGTTCACTCTGTTTTTGAAGGCATTTCAAAATAAAATCCTCTTCTAATGTTGCAAATAAAAATTGCTTTTTCAGGGAAATTGTTTCAAAAAAGCATGAGTAAATGCACCTTAAATTATGGTGAACTTTTCCAAGTTACTACTGTCATTGAATACGTAAATGGATCTTGATTGTTTGACTGTAATATTAAATGATCTAATCCTGTGAATTCAAAATGATCTTTTACTGTCTCTGTACTTCAGGGGCAGTCTTCCAAGGTCCACTGTCCCTTACAGATAATCCTGCTAGCAAAGAATAGTTTACTTGTCCTCTTCATCAAATTGTGTACATTGAGTGCAGTTTATGGAAAATAGTCAAGTAATGGTTGGCTCCATGGTCTTAAATACAAAAGGGAACTTGTTTTCCCTACCCTTTATACTAACAATATAAATATTTCTGTCTACCTATTCAAACAGAGCATGTTGTCAGTGAACATAAATTTATGAGATATAGCCCATAGTTAAAGGAGAAAAACGTATTATTAAGGAAGTGGTTATATAGATGTCTTAAAGGTAAATGATATCTTTAAAGTAAACCCGTATTTAATTAAAACAAGTCTTTATTTGCAAACCACACTATTAAATACTGTGAAAAAAAAACAGGGAAAAAGTAGATTATAGGCTCTTTATGTTCAGTGGTTTTTATAACAACTTCTAACCCTTACTGGAATGAATGCTACATGTAAATTGCTACTTGACTATAATTACAAGCAACATGAAAAAGAATTGCAAATGAATATACTATGATTTACCACTAAAGGGAAACAATTAGGGAGTAATCAGGAGGTCGTGTGATTTATCTGGAAAGACATAATGAAGGAGGTGACTTTGATAGCTGAGAACATTCCCAGACAGAAAGGATTTCCAACCTGACTGCATATTAGAATCACTTGAGCAAATTTTTTTAAATCCCCAGGTCTGCGCCCATCCCCCAGAAATTTTCATTCAATTGGTCTAAGGTGGGACATAAATATTAGCAATTTCAAAATCTCTCCAAGACACTCTAATATTCTGGCAGGATTAAGAACCTCTGACACAACAGAAAGTCGTTGTAGGTGGGACCTTATTGTCAGCTCTGTTATGGAGACATTTCCCTGAAGTAGGGGGAAGTTTGCCTTCAGTGACCTCTCAGGTGCCACCTTCCTCTAGGATTCTGGAACATTCATTCTGAGAGTCAGAGGGAAGGTCTGGCAGGGGGGGGAGTGGGATTGACAAGTGGATTGCATTGGCTGGAGCACACATGACTCTGGTGGGAAACAATAGAAGGTGATCCTGGGACGTGGTAGGTAATCACTGGGCAACATAGCTAATGCCAAGGGGATGATTGTAGGTTTCTGATCACAGGATTTTGGCTATGCAGTGCCCTTAGAAATGATGTCTTTCAGACTAATATTCAGTGCAGCTGCTCCTTCTCAGTGTGAGCTGAGAAGTTGATCCCTTCTCAGCAGATCTATAGCATCAGCAAAACAAGGTTATTCAATCTGTTTGAACATTTTAAAGTACTACAGGGACAATAGGGAGCCACCATGAACCTTGGAGTTAAAAGACTTGATGTAATTAATATATTTATAAAAGATTATCTTAGCAGCAATGTGTACAGAATAATCCGAAAAGTTACCAAAGCTGAAGACAGATGGTGAGCTTTAAATAGAATTGGAATCTGTAAGGCCACCTTCCACTTTGGTAAAAAATTTTGCGTAGAATTATCAGTTTGTATCAGCAAGCTGGAGCCTTAGAGACAGATTAGATAAGAGTAAATCATATTTTTATTTGTACGTAGATGTGAATTTAGGGGACCTAAACCTAACATGTTAAAATTACGATATATCAACTGGTTTAAACAAAGAAGTTTGAACAAATGGGTCGGATTTTTTTTTAAAAAAAGTTTTCCATGTACGTAAGCTCTTCAAATAAGCCACATGTCTAATTTCATAATTTATTTCTTATATTTTCTTTTTCAGACTTTTATAGTAATGAATAAAGGGAAGGCAATTTTCCGATTCAGTGCCACCTCTGCCTTGTATATTTTAACTCCACTAAATCCTGTTAGGAAAATTGCTATTAAGATTTTGGTACATTCATATCCTTTTTATGTGAATTATCTAAATGCTCTTTCCAATGGTTAATTTTAAAGAAAATGTCATTCGTGTTTTTAAATAATTATAAAATTTCTTTCAGATTAATGGTAACATTGTTAGTTTAATTTGTTTGTTCTCATTGGTCTTCTGCTATTTATAATGAGATTATCATAGAATGAATATTCTGATTCTATTAATAGAAGAAAATATGCAACCATGATAATGAATGTGTAAATGAAATGCATTGTATAATAGGAACAAGAGTAAAACCACTTGCACTTTTATTAACTTCCATTAGATCACATATAATCATTGCTAAAGAAACATAGTTTATTGTGGTTAGTATTACTATCTGTATTACCCAGTGTTTAAACTTTCGTGCCTTTATTGGCACAAAAATTTGGTTCTTTATCTTCAGCAGCTCAATCATTCCTCCCTTCCTTCATTCCTTCCTTCATTCCTTCCTTCATTAGTTCCTTCCTTCCTTCCTTCCTTCCTTTTGTAAATATTTATTAAACTCCTACTGTGTTCCTATGTACCTGGTTAATATATATCAAAAAGTTGAACTTAGGACTACTTACCATGATAGTCAAAAAGTATATATAAAAAGGCAGAATAGATATGGATTTCAAGAAAATTCTCCAGTAATGATAAAAGAGAAGGGTAATTTTCTAAGGCAGCGTTCAGGAATGGGCATTTTGTATAGGCAGATTCAAAACAGGTTTGTATTTATAAACTAAAAGGCTGACTAAGCTAGAGGCGGGGCAAACAGAACTGATAACCTTTTGAAGAGCATTTGAATTCTCTCATTTGATGGCTTAATGTTGGAAAGTATTTACATTTTAAAATAAGAGATTTACCTCAAAATAATCATAAACTTCCTAACAGTTGAAGTCTAGATCAAGATCACAAGAGAAATTATTACAGCTCATTCTCAGGAGAGCTTCAAAATAGTGCCCATCTATTTAGGTATGATGTTGGACTAGATACAGGGGGATGGCTATATGCCCTGTTGGGTTCCCCTACAGTCTAAAGTGAAAATTAAAAAGTTAATAAATAATGTTGCTTTATCAGCACATCTCTCTTTATTATGTTGTATCATCTCTCTTTATTATGTAGTAAACTATAATGGAACTAATTACATCCCTACAAAGATGCTAGAGTATTTACAGTAGAATTCTCAATCAATGTAATCTTTAAATATACCAGGCTATACATTCTCAGGCTTTTTATACCGCATCCACTAACCTTTTGTAAGTCAGCAGAGATTTTAAGTTGTATTTGAAGTATAATTTTACACTTATGTCATACTGTCAACTTACTAAATAGTGGTGAGTTTGCCTTGGAATGCAATTTCACACAGCTGATTAGAATGCAAAATAATTCCCATCTGCTTCTAATAGGGATTGCTTTCAGTTTTGTGAATATATGATATAAAATTAAGAAAGTGGACCAAGACCATATGCCAGGCTTTGAAGTTTCTTATTATTTTTACCATTGTCTTAAAACAAATAAGATTAATTTCACAGTTAACTCACATTGATAAATGTTTCTGTGTTTATTGGATCGTATGTAAATGGCTATGGTAACATACTAACATTTTTTTCCTTAACTATAATCTACTTTATTCAGCATGCTTATCATGTGCACTATTTTGACCAACTGTGTATTTATGACCTTGAGTAACCCTCCAGACTGGACCAAGAATGTAGAGTAAGTAGGAATAACTTCTTAGAATGAGAAATGCACTCTCAAATTCTCTAGCAACCTCCTGTGGTTATGGTCTGACTTACAGTTTCCACTTTTTGAAGTCAGGCTAAACACTTCTGTCTAAGAAAAAGTTATTTCCATAATATGAAAGAAGATAAGGGAAGTTCTTAGGGGGAGTTTCTCTTCTATGAGGTAAGTATTTTTTCAAATAAATTCATTGTAGTATCTGTTTAAGAGAGATTTTAAGTTAGTATATACTTACTGATAATTTAGCCTAAAATTAAGTCTCAGTCATAGTTAGGCATTTTAGATAAAATACAATAATTTCACAAATCGGGTTTTATCTGAAAAGAAAAAGAATTAAAAAATACAATGATCAAGTAATTTGATGAATAAAATTATTCTATGCTAGAATATTGCTATTATTGTTATATTCTAGTAAAATAGATTTAGGTTTTAGTACTATATTAATATATTAGGCATTTTGGTTATATGCTATTATATTTAGGAAAAATATATTTAAGTATTTGAGTTAAGTAACTCAGATATTTTGGATGTCTAAGTTATATATGTCTAGTTAGATATGTAGATTATTTAGACACAATATGTGAGCTAAAACACTTTAGATGTGTTCTGTAAAAGAAATGAAATGTCTTCTGCAAAACTGTGCTCAAAAAATAACAGGGTTTAAGGGGGAAACAGAATTAGGGGCAGAACACTCGAAGCTTATGAAACTTTGTAACCAGAACGCTAATAGAAACAATAGCAATCCCAATAAAAAGATGCTTGCCCGGTGAATTCTTTTATGACATTTGCATTTACAATCACAACTATTGAGTCCTTTGCAGCCTTAGATCCTGGGCCTCGTCCTTTATCCCTTTAGATGGAGACTGGGGGCATTGGTATGACATCACCAAAATAAAATGCTTCGTTGAGTATTTTAACACAGGGGGAAAGATCTAACCTCAATAGTTATTCAGGATGCTAAGCTAGCCCCTAGTTGCATTAAAAGAAGACACTTCTGTGAATATCAGCATTAATATTAAGGTCATTTCTTTAATTGCAAGGAATTTTCTGTTTAAGTGTGAGAAAAAAATGTCCCTTATTGTTTCAAAACATCAATATGCAGGGGGAAATTGTGCATGAGCTAATGTAATTTCTGCATCATAATATTTCCTTATTTGTCAGTCACATAAAAGGTTATTTGTGTCAAAGAAACATGCTTTTCAGTAAATAGAAAGTGTTTAGGTTATATAGGCTATTTATATACAATATAATACAATGATCAGGTATTTGGTTAAGTAAGGAAAATTAATATGCTATTTTTATTGTTATTTTTTAAAGTAATGTACAAAAGGAGATAAGATAGTATAACAAATACTGCCACTTTTTACTTGTTTTTATAGATTTCTATGAGGATTGACTGTACCATTCTAAGCCATTATTTGTCAGTGATTTAACATATTTTTTTAAATGTTTTTTTAAAAAGTTTTTTAGATGGTAGCTTGAAAATGCTCCCTGGAGATCGTTGTAGTAGAGAACCCAGTTCTTATATTGAGGCAGGCCATTTAATAGAACTGTCCATCACTATGTATGATTTTCAAGTTAACAAAATGGATATACCTATATAAAACTATTGTGTATGTGCTTTTGCCAACAGAAATTATTGAAGCATTTAAATACGTATCAATTTCATTTATTTGTATAACATTATTAAAAGATAAGCAAAAAAGACACTTGAATATGTAGGTCTCTCTTTTTAAAGTAACGGTATTAATTTATAGATGATTATACCTGTTATGAAAGTATTCTTAACTTTACAAAAGATTTGTCTTTCATCTTTCAGTTGGAAAACTTTGCACATGATCAATTATCTTTAGTAACCTGACAGCAAGGCAGCAGGAAAACAAGCAAAATAGTAGTGGTTACTGGCAAAAAAGAAAAAAACAAATCAGAGTCCAGTGAAAAGATAGCTCAGTTCTGAGATGAAAACAGAAGTCATTGATATCAGAAACACTACGAAGATGTGGCGTACACAGAATGACCTAAGAACCATATTATATAGTGAGAGGAGCATTATGCAAGGCAAGGCACTTGTATAGACATCAAAGTTACAGGAACAAAAATCTGTGACACAGACAGAATTGACAGCTTGATTAGGAGGCTAGTGGGGGGCAAAGCCAAGAAAGATCAAGGTCCCCTCATTCCAACTTACTTATCCAATCTAGTTGCTAGAAAGCACTTTGGAATACCTGTTCTCTGTCTCAGATGTCAAGCTCTAGGACTCTCTTCTGTGGACAGCTATCAATACTTACCGTACATTCCAAATGTCCCCACACATTTTCTTACTTTCCAAAAATAGGAACAGAAGTAATCTTACTCCTAGTAACTCTATAGCTACAGAATTGCCTCAGCACAAACCACAGGGCACTAACCACTAATATGATAAGCAGAACATACATGTGAGGTGTTGCTAGGCCTTGTAAAAGGTCAGCTATCTTTCCAAAGAGAAATATCATGGTTATTATATGTATTACACAAAGATACAAACTAAAACATAAACATCAGCATGGTACTACGAAATGTATCCTTCCTGATAGTCAGCTACTTCATAATAAGTAAAGATAGCAATTATACTTACTGCTCACGAAATTATTGAATTGTTGAGGGGGAAAGGAGGGGAATGTACTTAAGAAAACCAGATGTGACTATTTCTGCATACATTATCCTTGATTTATTTGTTCCCTCATATAAGAGAAATTTCTATAGAAAACATTTAAAAAATAACAATCCTAAAATTTTTCACATATAAAATACTGGTAGTCTGTAAAATATAAGGAATTTTAATAACAGTAAATCAAATCTTTATGGCTTGGGTGAGTACTCTGACAAATAAACTTAGTTTGTACTTTTAAAGAACACGGTGTTGAAAAACAAGTACTCAACTATTATATTTTTGGAAAAAACAGAAACAGAAATAACTTATATTGTCAACACTCACAAAAAAAAAAGAGGGCTAGGAATGCACTACATTAAACAGCAAATGGAGAAGTCTTACACTATTTTGGAGCCTAAAATTTGAATTTGATCAAGGTTTATTGATTTGGCCCAATTGCATAGAGATAATAGCTAATGCAAAGTTAGATTTAAAAATTTTGTTTATGCCTGAATTTCGGTAATCGTGTAAACACACATACATAAAATGCTAGTTAACTGAAATATTTCTTGTGATTATACATACATATATCTATACAGTCCTCAGAGAGAGAGATGGAGGTGGAGGGAGAGAGAGAAAGAGACTGAGAGAGACAGTGAGAGAAAGAAGCAGTTTATAACTCTGTGCCTGAATCTTAAGGATCAAAAAAAATGAAATACATTTTCTATATTAGACATGTAAAATAGCCTTAAAATGAGTTTAATCATTAAGAAATTTGAATAAAATATTTTATTATTTAAGCAAATGAATCCAAGCTATGTTGCCTCTAAAGTCGTATTATCTAGCTAGGAAGCTACTAGCCACATGTGGCTATAGAAACTTGATAGTTTGGATGTATTAGTTTAAATAAAATGTACTGTAAAAATGACATTCACTTGATCCTTCTTACTTTTTTATTTGCTACTAGAAATTTGAATATTACATTTGTGTCTTGCATTGTATTTCTACTGGACACTGCCACTCTAGAGGGTCAAGTTTGATGATTATCCATAAAATAGATGAAGCCATTATTCTAAAACCTAAATAGTTAAAAAGGATCAGATTCTTGGAAAATATATTTTCTCTTTAGTTTAACCTTTTACTCATGCTTATAAGATTAATTAAACTAATAGCTTCTTTGGCAAGCAGAAATAAGAAACAAGATTTTAGTAAACAGAAAAACCACAAAAGGATAGGATTTGCTATGCTTATAAACATCTACTTTAACAGTACAAATGAAATTATTAATTTTGGCTTGGATGCTTTTCCTAGGTACACATTCACTGGAATCTATACCTTTGAGTCAGTTATAAAAATCTTGGCAAGAGGGTTTTGCTTAGAAGATTTTACATTCCTTCGTGATCCATGGAACTGGTTGGATTTCAGTGTCATTGTGATGGCGTGAGTAATTTTCAAATTTTGATAAGCCCAAAAGAATGAAAATAGTCACAGCATAAACCAGATCGTGACATATTTTAAATGTAAAGCTTTCTTGTTAGTCATATTAACTATGCACCTCATAAATTTTGAGAATACACATTAGAATGTATGTTGCAAGGTAAAGATATCTGGCAAATGAACAATAAATGGGATTACTTTCATTCATATTGTTCTCTTCATCAAAATAAAATTATTCATTGACTACAACTTAATAGCAACAACTTTACTTTGATTAGTTTTGCAAACAAATGTGTTCATATTAGTGAAAATTACATTGTAATAAAGCAACAAAATTTTGTTTCTTAAAAGCAGCTTTCAGCATATGGCACCCTGAGATCTATAGCAATTCCATTTGTTACACCAAAGGGGCTCTATATGCTAAACCCAGCATTAATTCCTTATTTAATATAAAATTTGCCAAAACTATCAGTAACTCTGATTTAATTCTGCAGGTATGTAACAGAATTTGTAAGCCTAGGCAATGTTTCAGCCCTTCGAACTTTCAGAGTCTTGCGAGCTCTGAAAACTATTTCTGTAATTCCAGGTAAGAAGAAACTGGTGTAAGGTGGTAGGCCCCTATATCTCCAACTTTTCTTGTGTGTTATTGTGTTTGTGTGTGAACTCCCCTATTACAGATATGTGACAGAGTTTGTGGACCTGGGCAATGTCTCAGCGTTGAGAACATTCAGAGTTCTCCGAGCATTGAAAACAATTTCAGTCATTCCAGGTGAGAGCTAGGTTAAACACCGAGGCTGACTTTAACTATTGAGTTTGTGATCAATTTATAATTGCTTGTTGCTTATTATTCTTGTTCATCACATTTCAAGAATGCCAAATGATGTTTCAATGTCAGTTCAGTTTCTAAAATTTTAGAAATTACATGCTTGTTTATAAAGTCAACCTTTGAGTTTAACAGAAAATTGCATGAGACATCTATTGAAAATACTAATTTTGCTCTCTCACAGTCTCTGTTTCTTTTTTTTTTCCTTTTGCTACCATGGCTTTACTAACTGACTTGGATTTTACCATTCACCGTAGATCTATTTCAAAAATGGATCTCCTTCTACAAAGGAGAAAAGATTGTTATTGAACAGCATGTATATGTCATGAGATTTTTATTATCTTAAAATTTTCTCCTCTAAATTACTGTTACTTGGAAGCTAGTGTAAAGAATGGATGGAGGAAAACAGCTTCATGCAGCATAAAATCTGAAATGAAAAATAACTGCAAGTTTGTCAGCACATGTGCATTCAGCACGTAAAACCACACAAACAAAACTTCCTGCCTAGTTACTTAAACTTTCGTATTGAACCTCCAGAAAGCACATGATTCATACATAAAATCTGCCCTTCATCTATTTTCCAAACCATCAGGCTATCCATACAGCTTTGGTGTCTTAATAGCCAAACAGTTGTTTGTAGGGGAAAGAGAATGTGTGTGACTATTACAATGAAATCGTGGTTTCTGGCACTCTTCCTTAGGTGACTTATAGTTCTCCCTATTCAGGTTTAAAGACCATTGTGGGGGCCCTGATCCAGTCGGTGAAGAAGCTTTCTGACGTCATGATCCTGACTGTGTTCTGTCTGAGCGTGTTTGCTCTGATTGGGCTGCAGCTGTTCATGGGCAACCTGAGGAATAAATGTTTACAATGGCCCCCGAGCAATTCTGCTTTTGAAACCAACACCACTTCCTACTTTAATGGCACAATGGATTCAAATGGGACATTTGTCAATGTAACAATGAGCACATTTAACTGGAAGGATTACATTGGAGATGAAAGTAAGAAGTATTACCATGTTACATTAACCTTAGTGTTGAATGAGTTTTCAGCTATAAATAGTTGAGACTGTGGGTGTGAAGCCACTTTTGTCAATATGTTTTATGGATGTCCACTTTGGAAATAACTGAGATAGTCAAACTGATTTATTCCTAATGTGAATAGGATTAATATGAAATAAATAATTTGTTCTTTATATTAACAGGTCACTTTTATGTTTTGGATGGACAAAAAGATCCTTTACTCTGTGGAAATGGCTCAGATGCTGGGTGAGGAATGCAAATTCTTTTTTAAGATATAGAACTCTTTGAAAAAAAGTAGGTAGGAAAAAATATACAAGGGTAGCCTTTCATGTATATAATGAAGAGTGGTGCTGCCTACCTAGGAAGTGCTTGTCTGACTTACAGGATTGCTGTTGGTCCTAAACTCACAGTAATTACATCCCTTTCTGAAGACCTTTTCCCCAGAATTTCACAGGTAAAATGTACTTAAATTATTGTTCCAACGTGTAAATGTCCATAATCTGTCTTCTCTGTAAATCCATCAGAACTCTCTAGGAAATCCAGGAAGGGAGCAAAAGATGGGCAAATTTTGGGTATCTACCGATGAGATGAGTTTTGTTGTGACTGGAAAAGATCCAGAATATAACATGGTCTTCAGAGTGCAAGCCCACCTGGGGAACTGCTTTGAAAGACTTAGGTATTCTTGAAATGCATGAATCCCTGTGTGTGAAGCCAAGGGCACACGTATGCCAAAGACATGTCCAAATCTGAGTGTGCATACTTAATAGTTCCTTTCAGTTACATTCTAAAATAAGAGATATAATATCTTAGCCATCCCGCTAGACTTTCACTTTTAACATATTTTCCCAAGATTATTTTAAGTTAAATTTAAATCAAGGTAGACAGAGAATTTTGTTAAAAACCGAAGGACAGCAATAGTAAGTGACTCTTAGGCCATAGAACTTAAATATTTTTTGAATCATCCTAGAATATAGGAAACTGGTGTGGTCATAAAAATCTAAGAGTGTTAATGAAAATATATACTAGTCATATAGCTAGAGCTTTAGGGAAATTATTTCCTAATAGTTTTCCCAGCATTTGTGAGGTGAGTGTAGTGGAGAAGAGCATAGGTTCTAGAGTTCATGTATGCCTGGGTTCAAATCTTAACTCTACCATTTGCAAACTCTTTGACCTTGGAAAAGTGTCCTAGGATCTCTGTACCTCAGTTTACTCACCTTTAAAAATGGGGGGAGTAATATTGCCTCTCTCTTAGAGTTGTTGTGACGATTAATTATTGAATACACATAAAGCATTTATACTAGCACATGCTCTATCATAAGAATTTATTGCATGTTAACTATTATTTTTTATTGTTATGGTTATCATAAAAGCCCAGATAAATTTTGAATAAATGTGGTTACAATACATACTTTATTCCTATTGAAGCATAATAATCACTTCCCTGTAATGAGTTTCTCCTATGGGTCAAGTAATTTAGATGGCAAAATTAATAGCCCTCTAATGTTAAATGTCAAATAAAATTTTAAATATATCTACCCAAATTCAAGACTCCTTACAAGGCTACAGTAACCAGACAGTATGATATTGATGAAAGAATTGGTATATAGATCAATGAAACAGAACCAAGAGCCCAAAAATAGACCCACACAAATATAATTGACTAATTTTTGACAAAGAAGCAAATGCAATTTAATGGAGAAAGAAAAGTCTTTTCAACAAATTGTGCTGGAAAAAGTGGAGATCCATATGCAAAAAAATGGACCTAGATACAGATCTTGTACTTTCCACAAAAATTAACTCAAAATAGATCATACACCTAAATGTGAAATACAAAACTTCTTTAAGAAAACATATAATAAAATCTACATAACTTTGGGTTTGGTGATGAGTTTTTAATACAAAACCAATGGAATATTCCATGAAAGAAAAAAATAATAAGTTGGATTTTATTAAAATTACAAACCTCTGCTCTACAAAGACACTCTTAAGAGAATGAAAAGACAAGCCACAGACAGGACTCTTAAAATGCAACAATAAGGAAACAAATGACCCAATTTAAAACTAGCAAAAACATGAATAGATACCTCACAAAAGTATATGGTTCAGATAGCTGATAAGGATATAAAACGATGCTCAACATCATATGTCAGTAGGGAATAGCAAATTAAAACGAGTTACCGCTATAACCTATTAAAATCACTAAATCCAAAAAAAGCAGGCAATACCAACTTCTGGTGAGGTTACAGAACAACTGGCATTCTCATTCATTGCTGGTGGAAATGCCAAATGTTACAGCCACTTTGGAAGAGAGTTTGGCAGTTTCTTACAAAACAAACCTAGTCTTACCATATGATCCAACAATTGTACTACTAGGTGTTTAGGCAACCACTTTGAAAACTTATCTCCACACAAAAATTTGCATGTCAATGTTTATAGAAGCTGTATTCGTGCGTAATCACCAAGATGTCCTTCAATGGGTGAATGAATAAATAAACTCTGGTATATTCATATGATAAAATATTATTTAGTGATAAAAAGAAATGAGCTATGAAGATACAAAAAGACATTGATGAATCTTAAATGCATGTTTCTAAGTGAAAAAAAGTCAACCTCAAAAAGCTGCATACTGTATAATTCCAACTACAGGACATTGTGGACGAGAGACTACAGTGGAGATGATAAGATCAGTGTTTAACAGGAGTTTAGGGTGAGGGGTTGACAAGGTAAAGCACAGGGGATTTTTTAGGCTAAAGAACCTATTCTCTAGGATTCTATAATGGTGAATATGAAATGTTAAGCATTTTTTAAAACTCATAGAACTTTGTAACACAGAGTTAATGTATACAAATTTTAAAAATATCTTTCCTGAAGTTTGGAGATGACAGGGTGAAACACAGAATGTGACAAAAATATCTGAATATATTACAAATGCACAAAACAGCTTCACCCCAGCAGGTGGGGTAATAACGTGCTAATAATATAAGTAACTTTGGAAATGAATTTGTAAGACTAAAGGCAAAAAGAACAGTGCTCTAGTTGATAAAGTTGTTTTCTATGATAGTATGGATTAACAATCTCAAAAACGTTATGCATGTATATTGACATTGAACGATTAAGTTTACACACATTTCTCCTTGTTCTTTCAGCTAAGAGGGCCTAGAAGCAGTGACACCCCAGTAGCAACAAACATAGCTAGTACCCAGATCTTTTTTTCTCATACCATTCCCCAATAAAAGGAACCTGTATTCCTTGGAGAAATGGTTGATTCTAGGACTGGGGCTGAAAATATAAAAGATGAACCTGGAGCATCTTGCAGTACCCCAAAGTAAGAAAGTGCTAAAGAAGAAACAAACAAATAACAAAACATAACTATGGGGTATGTCAAACTGATACAGGTGTCAACTGAAAAACTTCCAATGACCAAAGATGCAGCAATTGAGCAAGAAAAGAAATAAAATGTCATTGGATCATAATTCAAAGTATCAAATGCATAACTATGACTACATTCTAATATAAATAAATGATTGAATAAATAAATAAAATAGGGATAATGGAAAACATATCCCATGCAGAAGAATTTCAAATAACTTTTGTACATACTCTACCCTTAAGGAAATCATAACTGCCTCTTCCTTAAATGGGGGCTTCACATAGTGACTTTATTCCATAGAGTATAGTATGGAAAAGGAAGAAAAAAGTATAAATTTACAGTGGAGAAGGCTAACAAACCCCGCTTAGGTCAGGTGATGAGAGTTAACATCAATAATGATAAGTCATAGTGATAAGTATATACCCTGGACATGATGTGATAATGCTACTTTACCTCTGTAGTGTTCCACCCCCAAAATTCCTAAACCCAATATAATCATGAGAAAAACATTAGACAAATCCCATTCGAAGGGCATGCTACAAAATACCTGACTAGTATTCCTCAAAACTGTTGGGATCATCAAAAACAAGGAAAGTCTGAGAAACTTTCACAAACAAGAGGAGCCTAAAGAGACAAAACTACTAAATGTAATGTGTATCCTGTATGGGATCCTGGAACAGAAAAAGAATATTAGGAAAAAACTAAGGAAATCTGAATAAAGTATGGAATTCAGCTAATAATAATGTATCGATATTGGAAACTGGGCATGAGATATGTGGGAAGTCTACATTATCTTCACAATCTTTCTGTAAATCTAAAATTTCTCTAAAATAAAAATTTTATTTTAGAAAACTCTACAGAACATTTCTGGCTAAAAAATAGCTCATTAAGTGGGGAACCACTTTTGGCTTTTAATTTTTAATTGTTGATTCTTGCCACTTTGGAAAGAGTAGAATAATGATGGTGTCAGAGCCAAAAGTATGTGATTGCTAGCTCTCTGCCATTGTAAGTGTCTGTGAATCTGACTCCTTTGCACCTAAATTTTCTGTTGCTTTTCCTAATAAATTTAATCTGATAAATTTCACTGTGAATAGCAATCTAAAATATTCTGGAAATGAAAGAAGATAATTCATCACAGATAACAACTCTGGATTTTGAAAATTCCTATAAATCAAATCAGTTGAAATTGCTATAGTTTCTATGCTGACCCTACTCCATTTCTCTCTCTTACAGCCAGTGTCCAGAAGGATACATCTGTGTGAAGGCTGGTCGAAACCCCAACTATGGCTACACAAGCTTTGACACTTTTAGCTGGGCTTTCTTGTCTCTATTTAGACTCATGACTCAAGACTACTGGGAGAATCTTTATCAGTTGGTAAGGTCCAAATTAACATGCATAGGATTTATTTTTATGATCATATATAAAACCACAAGTGTGGATACTTGCTCGTAACACTCTGGACTCCAGAGGGTGTTTTCCTAGAATCCTAATTGATCATTGAGAGAGAGCTTCTTATATGAAAGGCATTCTGCTAGGGAGTATGGGGGATGCAAAGTATGTTCACAACTTTGAGGAGTTTATAATCCAGTTGTGGAGATAAAAACACCATGTTAAAAGATTTTTAAAATAAATCATATAAAAATTTCAAATTAAAGCTATAGCTAATTGAATCTGGAAGAGGAGGAAAGAAAGATATCTCTAGATGGTGTGGGCTGCAATGTAAGTGGAACTCCACTGGCAGCAATGAAAGATACAGTGTTCTTACTTGTCATATTGCCCTGCATTATGAACCCCAATAAAAGCGTGTTAGTGGGGCTCAAATATATATCCACTATATACTAATTTTAAATATGGTTATGTCAAATGAGACAGCAGTCAAGCTTTAGATAATTTGATTATTATTTTTATATGTTGAGCATTTTAACACCAAAAATATCTTGATCAAAATAATTTGGATACTAAAAAGCATGAATTTCCTGACTGTCATAATCAGATCTTTATCTGGGTACATTATACTAATACACTTATGGAATTGTCCATTTTTCCCTTAGACGTTACGTGCTGCTGGAAAAACATACATGATATTTTTTGTCCTGGTTATTTTCTTGGGTTCTTTTTATTTGGTAAATTTGATCCTGGCTGTGGTGGCCATGGCCTATGAGGAACAGAACCAGGCCACCTTGGAAGAGGCAGAACAGAAAGAGGCTGAATTTCAGCAGATGCTTGAACAGCTTAAAAAGCAACAGGAAGAAGCTCAGGTACTGAATGATAATAACAAAAGTTTATTATCAGTTTTGGTTTCTATGTGGGAATATTGTTGTACTATAGAGGTCAAATTGGAATTGGCTTTTCATTTTATCTACAAGTATTGTCATTAGAAAAGAGAAAACTGGCCGGGCGCGGTGGCTCACGCCTGTAATCCTAGCACTTTGGGAGGCTGAGGCGGGTGGATTGCTCAAGGTCAGGAGTTCGAAACCAGCCTGAGCAAGAGTGAGACCCCATCTCTACTAATAATAGAAAGAAATTAATTGGACAACTAAAATATATATAGAAAAAATTAGCCGGGCATGGTGGCGCATGCCTGTAGTCCCAGCTACTCGGGAGGCTGAGGCAGAAGGATTGCTTGAGCCCAGGAGTTTGAGGTTGCTGTGAGCTAG